>NIPM01001388.1:9818-21181 GCA_002738285.1 Holacanthella duospinosa
TGTGCCTGTATGACTTCATATGTGTCATGCCCGCCTGTGCTTGTGCCTGTATGACTTCATATGTGTCATGCCCGGCTGGCCTGTGGTTAACAGAAATACGCCCGGTCGTGCCTGTGCCTGTATGACTTCATATGTGTCATGCCCCCTACAGTATTTCCACTACAACTGTAGCGCAGTGGTGAGACAAAATGAAAATTATGGAAAAAATTTGGTTCTGAAAAATGCATCGGACCACACATTGTGTAAACTTTACACAGGCTCCCACAGGCGCCTGTGGAAAAAAAAGAATATGCCTGCTTGGCCTGTGCCCATGGTAAAAAGGTGAAAGGGTTATCCCGATAACTTGCTTTACTTTGCTTCCTGTATGAGGTACTTTTTTCTTATGTAAGCCACTCAAAGTATTTTCAACTAATACTCAACGAAAAACATTATTCCGTAGGGGAGACATTTTCAGCAAAACAATATCTTAATACTCAGCTTTTTCAAAAATATAAAAACTTATAAAATTTCAAATTAAACTGATGAGATGCAATAATACTAAATTATAAAAAAATTAAAATGCCAATTTGTCGAAAAATGTTATTAAAGTAGATAGATAAGCAAAAATCAATGGATTAGGAATGTTTCCACTGACAAAATTTGCTAAACGCGTTAAAAATAATGCAGGTGAGGTTTTCAAGATTCCTATGTCACTACATGGAAATTTTCTAATCAATTTATCAGAATTTTAAACTCGAAAATTCGGTGAACTTCCGCGACAGCTTTCTGGCTAAGCGATCGAGCTACCAGTCTCATTCCCGTTGATTTCTTTACGGATTCTGAAGCTACTCATTTACTTCTAAAAGTGATGTATCACATTTGTAAATTTGTTCCAGTTGATTTCTTTGCAGATTCGGAACCTAGTCATGCTGCCCTAAAATTGACTTATCGCATTTTGTTCTTATTTGTTTTCAATATCGTGACCTAGCTCTTCTTAAGTGGAGAACCATTGCAATTCGCTGTAATACTCAAAATTTCTTAACTCGAACCGATGCAACTAATCATAGACATTGTATACATACGGAAAGACAATGATGAAAGTGGATTAAATTCCTTCAGCTAAGTTGTTCTCGGTAAATAATGTAATAGTACACAATTCCAAGAATAATCTTTCCAACAGGATAGCCACAAATATGATGCTGTGCCGAAGCAAAAGTTTGCGCCAATTTATTTAACAAAACATATCAGTCAGATTCAGGCAGGGCGGTTGAGAAATTCCATAATATCTTAAAATTCNCCAATTTATTTAACAAAACATATCAGTCAGATTCAGGCAGGGCGGTTGAGAAATTCCATAATATCTTAAAATTCTGGATACTCTAATGTGTAGATGGATGCAAATTTTGATAATGTTTTCTTTCTACGAGCTAGAAGTTGGTCTATTTAGTAATCCTAATCAGCAGGAACGCTCAAACGCATAAAACGCATAATCGTTGCGAAGTATCTAAATCATGCGTGAACAACGCGTGATCATAAATCTCGTCGTAGTAGACAATTTTATTCAAANGTTGCGAAGTATCTAAATCATGCGTGAACAACGCGTGATCATAAATCTCGTCGTAGTAGACAATTTTATTCAAAAAAACGCATAAAACGCATAATTTTTTCGGTACCGCATAATTTTTTAGATGACGCATAATTTTAACTTTAGCCAGCAATTCTTTAAAAAAGAATAGATTTTTGATTTCATTTTAAAGGATATAACGGAAGTTGCGTATTTATGTCACCTCAAAATTAGATTTAAAATTAATNTATAACGGAAGTTGCGTATTTATGTCACCTCAAAATTAGATTTAAAATTAATTTTATAACTTTTAGTAATAATAACCAATTAATTCTTTGGTAGATCCGTTAGCAAAGCGAAACAGAATAGTTTCTTGATTGAAAAGTATGTAAAAAAGATCTGATGTAGCTTGAAAAATTGATTTGAAGATCCATGTTACTAAAGGTGAAACAATTCTTAAACAAGCTGAATCTCTTTAAACACTATGTTTTTTTAATGAATTATTTTTGAATGAAGAACTATTTAAACGATCTAGAACAACCATGTAATAAAATTATTGTAAATAAAACTTTAATTAAAAAAAACATGTAATAGATTAAAAAAAACTGAAGTTAAAAATGTTCCGAAAGGCGAAAATACGGCTTACGAAAATACAGCCGGGAAAACGCGGCCTGAAAATTACGGTCCGGAAATACGGCGTATGGAACATACCGCGTTAGAATATACAGTCTTAACAAAATACGCTTAATTGAAAATACTTTTCATTTTCACCTCTTCACCTGCTTCACCTCTAGCTTTCACCTGAAGTGAAAGCTAGGGTCAGAGATTAAGGGTAACTCGAAATTACACCAATCACGACACGATTACGAAAGTACCAAGATATGAGTCAAGCTGAATTACAATCGAACAACCAAAGTCCCCTTTAACCCTCAACATCAAAAACGGAAAGGTCAAGCAAGAACGGAATAGAAGCTTACTACAATTTTTGAATTCATATTTAAATGTCAATGTCGGTGTAACACTCACCAACCCGAGCGAGACAGTTTACGATCCAGACCACTTGAAGCACCCCAAAAAACGCAGGGCATACAGTATTAAGCAACTTAATAATTGCGGAAAACAATAATGTACGTGAAACTGGAATTTTTTATGAATTGTTCAATTTTTTTCCCTTTAATCTATTCAGAAATTGTACGTCTATATGAAATATCAACATTCTCAAAGTGATAGTAAATTAAGATAATTAATTAAATGCTACATAACGTATTCATTATTAACTCATCAATGTAATTAATTTATGGTACCTAAAAATCTCGCTCTCGTGATTTGACTTGTTTTGCAGCTTTTACTACCTCAAGAAGTTATTCAATTTACGTTGACAACTACCTATCATCGGTTTAAAATTGACCGTATTGTGTGATATCTTTATCATTATCTGAGCATACGACTGTGTCAAATATGGCATTGCATCGCCGATATTTGAGCGATCATAGTCGTTCATTTCTGCACCACTAGATATTGAACCGAAATTTTTAACATGGCTAATCAATGTNTTTGAGCGATCATAGTCGTTCATTTCTGCACCACTAGATATTGAACCGAAATTTTTAACATGGCTAATCAATGTAGACTTTTTCAGTTTTGTAGTTATACATTCGCCTTATAAACATCAAATTGAATCAAACTCAAACTTTNTCAATGTAGACTTTTTCAGTTTTGTAGTTATACATTCGCCTTATAAACATCAAATTGAATCAAACTCAAACTTTGTTTAGTCACAATGTCCTAATGTATAGAACGAAATTCTGATTCTGTATTAGTGTGACTAGTGATCTTGATACATGATGTCTTATAATTGACTGCCGTTTGCGCTCCCGCCAAATTATATGNATTAGTGTGACTAGTGATCTTGATACATGATGTCTTATAATTGACTGCCGTTTGCGCTCCCGCCAAATTATATGAGTGGACGAAGTTTGCATGACACTTTAATGAGTCAGATCTTGAATAGCATCCATCACACAAAGCGTNATTATATGAGTGGACGAAGTTTGCATGACACTTTAATGAGTCAGATCTTGAATAGCATCCATCACACAAAGCGTAGCAGAGCGTCATATTTAGCAAGTAGAGTGCCAGTGAATTTTAAAACGGAGCGCAAGCCTTGCCTCTTGTTAGATAAACTACTGAAATTTGAAAGATATAAGCATCAACTAATAGTTACAAATTGGTTTATGTGTGGTACTGGAGGATTTAGTTGTGGTGGTGCAGGTGTATGCGTATGCATGTGGTGGTACTAGTTTTACCGGTAGTTGTTTTATGATTGTACAGTGCGAAAATCTGGTGAGTAGACAATCTATGGGTTCAAGTGGGTGGGTAGGGCAGGGTCTGTGCATAGACGGGCACAACTGTTTTGCGCGTAGGGTTAGAAACTGAATAATTTAATTTAAAAGATAGCATAGAATAACGCTTACAAGTTTAATTTAAACCTCTAGTGAAAAATTTGTTCAAAATGATCTCCGTCCATAAATAAGCAATGATTAAGTCGATGGTAAAACTCTTCCCTTACATTTTTGAGCATTTGGGGATGGCTGTTGACTTAGTAAATGCCGAAATTTTTCTTATTTTGGATCTGACTTACTATGACTTTCTAAAATATTTTTTGACTATTTGTCACAAGCCTGAAATTCTGCCGATTGACGTCTACATTTAAATAAACTGGGCATTTGTCACCATTCAAATTAACATTTGTAAAGAATGATGCTAATGACAGGAAAATAAATTTAAAAAAAAATGCATCGCGTCAATTCCGGGTTTTAATGGCACATGCCATGCGCCCATTCGCAAAATCTGATCGCCGATACGCGTCGTCGTCATTCAGCATGTGCAGTATTTCCATTTTGTAGTGGTGGAAATTGTTCTGCTTTAGAATTTTCACTACAGACATTTGGCTTATTCCGGAATCCATACTGAGCTTCCTAGTTGTCGTGTGTGGATCGAGTAAAGCAGCAGCTATTACAACTGCTGGCGCTTTTTCTCCAGTTGAAGGTTTCTGGAGATTTTTTTGGTTTCGAGTCCAGCAGCGTGAACGACGTTTCAAACTTGGCAATAATTTTGTAAGGTAGCCTTATTTCAAATTTGATGGTTAATTGTAGATGATTAATTGTAGATGGTTGGGCATTATACCTGTCCATCACTTCTTGGTAAGTATTCTCAGGGTAACGGTACCTACACTCCATATCACTTACGAAGAGGCCAATTTTGAGGGTCATGACTAAAATACTGACAAAAAGCTGACATAAAACGCTAACCAATGTTATCCCTTACTTGTAAGTTGGTCAGCCTTTTCTCGGTCAGCATGTTGTTGGTAAGCATTTTAGTCATGACCCTCAAAATCGGCCTTTTCGCAAGTGATATGGACTGTAATTTTCTTAACTATCAGTAAGGAGAAAAAACAATTTAGCGTAGAACTATTATTAATTAGCAAAACAATTAAAACCTCAAACACAAAACCTAAATTTTGACACCTTTTGCATTTGGGCATCTTACTCCCGCCTCCACACCTAATTTTAACTCGCTAAAGCAACTTCAGGTTATCAATAATCTACTAGTTTAAATTCTGAAGCTCATCTTAATTAATGATATTAGTGAAAAATTTAGTTCCCATATATGCTGTTTATCTAGTTCGGATGGGGTGGGTGAACTTGGATATCATTGTTTACTCCCCAGATTTTCGCACTGTATACTTTCTGGCGTTGGATGTGCTGATAGATTTGGTAATTGTGATGCATATGGGGTGATAAAAGTCGTGATAAATATGATCATGGTAGACATAGTGGTAATAGTAATAGGCGATGGAGGTGTGCGTGTGCATGTAGTCGGTGGTGAGATGGTGGAAGCTATGATAAAATGATTGGTGTTAGTGATGTGTAGATGTGTTGGTATATATTTATTGTTTACATTTATGTGTCAGATGTTGCGGTGGTATTGATAAAGTGGTGGTGGAGATATGGATGGGGATGGACGTGCTTGTACTAGTGGTGGCAGATTGGAGCTGGACATGGTAGATGTGGAGGTGTTATCAATGGACGTCAATATTCTGTAGTATTGGTAGATATCTGGGTGGTGGTGGTTGTAGACCTGGATGTGGACATTTCTTTATCTACCGTCCTGGCTTTTTAAAAATGACAAAAAAATTTCTGTCTCTTCAGCAGCTGTTCAACTACTATGGCCCAGTCAGGGAAACACCCTGCTCAAGTCCGACCCACGGGCCGGGGAAATTAATGGCCGGTCCAGAGTTTTTCCTGTCCCACTTTTATTTAATTTTTCGAAAAAGAAAAAATTTTTCTGAGCTCGGAGAAATCCCGGCTACACAGTTGTCACATTTGTCAGAAAAATTATTGCAGTTTATATATAGTGATTCTATAAGAACATATAAAAATTAACGTAAACCATGTTATTTCCCACATCCAAATTATACGTTAAAAATTTATTGGAATCTTATTTTACGGAATAAAATAAAGTACAAGTATTAAGTGTAAAAAAAATTTTTATTATCTGAAATTGTTGAAAATAATTTTTTGAATGTGGATGTCACCTTTAGGGAGAAATTAAATTAAATTCTTATAACCACACAAATTAAGGTCTAAAATCTAATTTGATTGGCTTGTGCAAAATAGTATAATGAACTTAATGAGTGACGAATGCCTTCCAATAACCTTACAATTGCTTTTGTAAGAAATAGTCTATTGTTAAATAATATGGAATGGGGGTTAGTAACTTTGAGGGTATTAGGTTTGTTTAACTTTATCTTCCTCAAATGTTGTTTAATAAATTTTAATGTTGTGACTACTCTATTACCAACTCCGATATATCGTCAAGTATGGTGACTTTGGACAGTTTGGGCGGATTCTATTATAAAATAGGCACCAGTTTTATTTGATTTGATCAAATTCAATAATTAGTTTCTTTAGTAACATTTTTTAGCAAAAGCAATTTAGTGTAATTTTATGGGTGATATTTACTTTTGACAGTTGAATTTTATCATAAATAAACTAAGCTGAGCCAATGACAACAGACTAATTTATGTTTATGTAACATATGGTAATAGTAAAATGTGCCTCTAAAACCACTATAATTATGACTTTGTTGACCTCTGGAGATCACACTTATCTACTTAGAGACTTGAATCTTTGCATACTTTATCATCGTAAATTCCTGAAACTCCTTAACATTGATGTCATCCTCCAACTACTTATTATTACGTAAAATGGAATTAACTATAAGTTCAGTTCAGGTGTCCAAAGTCATCCCACATATAGTAGGAAAATCTAAATTATTAAAAAAAATTCTAAGTGCTACTAAATTAGAGTATTTTTTTGAATCAGATATCATATGAGGGGTTGAGCGTAAAAACGTGCTATCTCCAATTCATCATTTTTTAAATTTATCTAGTTACGAAAGTGAATTATGTATGTTTGGGTTTCTATAGCAAATTACATATTTTCAGATGCATTTTTAATTTTTTTTTTAGAAAATTTTGTTTATATATAACAACAGCATTGACGTAAAATAATCGTGAAAGCAGATGCAAATGTAATAAATTAAGTTAGATAATGTTCAACTTCTTTTCTTGTTAAATTATATTTTTATTTTTTTGGAGGAGCATCTATAATCAGAAGTAACACATTCGAAAAATTTAAAATGTTTTTGGGCGTACTTGCCAGATCTCGATGTCAGAAATCAATTTCATGAACGACATATTTCATTCATCCTGGATACATTATTAATAATTATTAGATGAATGATTAGAACCTTAATAAGAAATAATTTTAATGTTTTAACACTTTCATTTCTCACTTACGTTTTCAATTAGATGCCATGGTACAAACCCATGTACATTAGCACCATCCAAGAGGACGACCTTAGCCATATTTAAAATTTTATCTCACTGAACAAAGAAACTCTAAACAGATATGGAATTAATGCAGAAACTCTGATTGAAGTACTTCTAATAAATTGAGTAAATGTAGGCAGCTGAAACACGAGAAATTACGTTTGCTAAAAAAAATTCAAATCGGATGAAACAAAAATTGATAAATTCTTGTTTGTTTTTGTTTGGGTTGTTTACACTTTATTTACTAGCAACGACATTTTTATTTTAAAAAATGTTGAATGGAGATAGCACGTTTTTACGCTCAACCCCTCATATGTCCCAGACGCATGCTCTAGGTTTTAAGCATATCCAGAAATGAATTGATAAATATTCTAGCACTGCTAATAGAAGAAGTTTGCAATCTAAATTTTTATGATGAAACTAGATAATTTTCAGAAAAAAATTAAAACAGTTGAACACAATGAATTTTAATCATTGAAACTGCTACAACCATTCTCAATTGGTTGTTTTATATTGTTCAATTTGTGATTTTTCTATTCGATCAGACTCCTAAATGTGACAACAAATTAAATATTTTACCTGTAAGTGTCAAAACTCACTCTACTTGATGGTAATTTTCCTTATATGCAATAATATTTTAATTATTGTAAAAAGTTGTAATTTTTAACAATTATTCGAACAAAAATTTCATATCTATCTCCTATTTCCATGCATTGTATTAGACGTTACCTGTTCCGCCGGGAGAAATTCCGGCCCGAATTGATTCTTCTATATTTAACTAACCTACTAACTAGTATACCTATACCAAACTTTTTGGTTCATTAGAAACAGCATAATAATGTGAATAATTAATAACATTTAAATTAAAAAATTTGTGTATCTAATAACTTTAATTTGCAATAATCACTCCTTTTTAAATTATTTCAAGAAATTTAGTTTGGGGCAATCTCCCACGGTGTTAAATTCCGAAATGCAATTAAGATTGGTTTAAACATATTTTAGAAAAATTCTAAACTGGAAATTTACCACAAAAAATTTTTAAGTACAAAATGACCTTTGGGCCGGGGTTTTTCTCGGCTGGGCCAGGAAATATCCTGTCCCAAAATGTCCAAATGTCATTTGTACCGGAATTTTTCCCGGCCCGGCCGGGTGTTCCCCCGACTGTGCCAGAGTGTCTACTCTGCTGTCTTTTTCCCATCCCTCTCTCTCCTCACCAAAAAAATTGTCATTNTGCCAGAGTGTCTACTCTGCTGTCTTTTTCCCATCCCTCTCTCTCCTCACCAAAAAAATTGTCATTTTTAAAAGGCCAGGCCGGTATTTCTTTTATAGGAGACAAAAACTATTGCCTATACTTTCGTCTACCCCAACTACAAAAACAAAATTTTTTTTATTCACATAAATTGAGTTAATTATTGGTTTCATATTTTGTTACATGAGTTTTATTTATTATTTCTTTTTATCTGAAACTTTATGCAACATACTTAATTTTCCCTCCGTAATTTTACTGCTTTCCAGCGCAACATATTCAGAATATTTTTCACATTGCAACTCCATAAAATGGAAAAAATACATCAATTAATTCTTTTAGCTTATTCACTCAAGTTCAGTTTGACCTTTTTCGTTCTCAATTTTGAGTCTGGGATTAAACATCACTCCTATTTCGTGGAACTTGTAAGAGATTTGTGAAACTGGTAAAAAATATTTACGTTTCTTAAACATGAATTCAATTCATTGCTATTTGCTTTACATTTGCATTGCTTGATTTGTTATACATAGTATTTTTCTATTTCTACGTTTAATTCCAATAGTGCAATAGATAATAAAGGTGGATATTGTTTTGGGATATATACTTTAATCCAGGAACTGACAAATTACAAGCGACTGAAAAACTTTTTTAAACTCGAATACATATGGCACCCGTTTAAACAACTATTCCCTTTACTAAATTTGGAGAAACTCCCCATAATAACCTAATTTCGTTCTTCCGCAAATTTGTGAGTTGCATCTTAAGTATAGTGTCTATAGTTATTTAAATTTTATAAAACTTACCGGTTTAATTTATAACCTGTTAGTTTTTCTTAGGAAATCAAAATTTTAATTCTCTCAATGTTTTGCCTTCATGTTATTGAAATTCATGATGAATGTGTATCAAAAGTTACGGAAATATTCAAAGCAATTTGACTCCGAATTTTTGTATAAAAAGTTTCCTAGTAATCAACTTGTTATTTTGAATTTTCAATGGAATTCTAAAAAAAATATTCGATTTTGAAAGAACACGTTTAGTTTAGTATCGAAATACATTGGGCCTTTTCCCGTGAATGGTTAGAATGGGAGTATAGTACTATATGCGTGTAGTACAACCAAAACTATACTCAGTTTAGAATCCTCCCGTGCCTCGTAATGCTAGAGGAAACTATACGATATGTATACTTCTAATCACCTCGGAGGCTACTATTTTGGATAGTTTTGGAGTATAGAAATTTCTACGTCTCATTTCTCATCTTTCCCAAAACTCATTTCACCCGTCAAAATTAAATTAAAAAATTTTTTTGAAAACAAAATAAAACAAATTTCCATTTCATTTCATTTTTTCACTAATTTTTGACCGAGTTACGGAATATAACAAATTAACAAAAGCAAAATTAGGTTACATAAGTTTATTATGATATAGTTGAGATTATTTTATTTTAAACCTGAGCTTTAATGGCGTAGCGCTGCTTGCGCGAGTAGTATGAACAGTGGTCTAAGTTAGGAGCTTCAGATAAGTTGAATTCGGTGCCGTCTAAATAACCGATACAATTTGGTAGTTGATTGCCAGAATTTGCAACAATCTGCAATCTTTCTTGATTGTTTGGCCAGCTAAGGTACGTCTTTTCGTGAGGCAGTATAGCCTAGAACATAACATGAGGAATTAATTGATTGAAATGATAACGAGGAACCTGCTTTAGCTTATCATTATACATACAATTCAACATACTTTGAACACTCTCCGAGTAATTCGTCCAATTGTTCCTCCGTCTCCTATTCCAAACAGTGTTGCTCATCTAAGTTGGGCAATATGTCCTGGAACCATTGTGAAGATTTAGAGACAGGGTCATTGAATTGAACATATCGATAGGCTGCGACCAATGCCAAATCATCAAGCATGTTGTCAAGAACTTCGTCTTCCTCTTCTAAATTTTATTGAAATGTGTGATTCATTTATAAATAAGACAACTCCAACTTAAATTTAGTTTGGTTCACCTGTATCGTCTGCCAGTTCGGCTTAAATTAACGCAGTTGAGACAAACCATTGGATTACCAATTGTTTCGACATCGGAAGAGAAAAATTGAATAAGGAAACTTTCAAAACTGCTATGCTTTGTATTTGTTTTGTTTACAAATTAAAAAATTTGAATTTATTCCTACTTTTTCGCGTCATCCTGGTTAGAATTATCCAAATCCAAATTTTGCCTTTCCCGTCATTTTGATTAGAACTATACGAACTATACTCTAAACACGACTATACGATTGAAGGGAAAAGGCCCATTCTATTTTTCGGAATATAGTCTTTATCGTCTGATATCGAGTAAATTTGTACTTCTGAATTATTAGAACAAAAGGCAAGAGTCAATACTTGATAAACTAAAGTAAACGGATGATTACAATTAGAAATTATTAAACAAATTTTTGTCCATTTTAGTACCTCGATGTAAATTTTTTCCAAATTTTGTGAAATGAGTCTTCTAGCACTAATCATTAATGACTCTAATATAAAACTGAATGTGGAATTCCATAGTTGAATCCAAATTGTGCTTTCTCCTTACTCGGTCAGAAGAAATTCATTAGTGCTATTAATATGTTTGAAATTGTGAATACAAATCCTTTTACAATTGTTTTAATTATTATTTCTTAATCACTGGTTTTTCGACAGGCCACATTTGA
>NIPM01001389.1:0-15118 GCA_002738285.1 Holacanthella duospinosa
GTCGCTCCCGTTCTCCTCGTCGCAGGTCACCGTCACCGTGCCGTATTCGTCCGCCAAAACGCTTTCGTCGTGTGACGCCTGTAAGAGATCGATTGGGGCAGTTGGAGCCGCAATTACCACCGCGGCGGCGTAGATTGAGCCCAATGTGGTCCCGTCTTGGACTAGGGCAGACGACACAAGTTTGGGATGTGCCTCCACCTGGTTTGGCCGCCAGCACGGCCAGGATCTCAACTTCGGCTCCAGAGGTTTCGACCCTCCCGAGCCATTTAGTTCTCCGGAATCCCGGAGAAAAAGCCGATCCTCGGCGAAAAATTAAACCTTTTCGTCAATATCCGACTTATGTACCGGCAAATACATCGCCGGTCAATCGCGCCGAGGTCGGTCGGGAATCACGGGCTCGGGAGCGGCAACGTCGCTCCACTCCACCACCAGTGCCACGGGTTGAGACGGCTGGGCCGTCAAGAGATCCGGCAAGTGGATCCGGCCGAAGGGGACCCGGGTGGATCCCGAANCATTGGCGGCGTTTGCACAAGTGTGTGTAATGGGCTTAAACAGATTCAAAACATCTTACTTTATATAAAAACATTGTTTAATGTTTTATTTAAACTTACCACTTTCTGTATTTTAGCTTCCAGATGGATTAGAGATCCATATCTAAGGAAAAACATAAATGAACCTGCGTAATTTTATAATTGAAGCAAACTGATAATTTTAAGTTACATAGCTTAGTAATATTAACTTGCTTAGCTCTTGTTTAGAGCGTAACCAAATAAATATTATATGCTATTTAGATTTTATTTATCTGCTTACTCAATCAAATTTGAGCACTTATAGTCTGGATCTAACGATCTGACAGACAGGAAGTGTAGTACAATTTTCCAAATAGTTTGTTATTAACCTAAGAACTTATTTAGTTTTAAAAATGTGTTGTGATTAACTAAAAAGGAATATCTAAATTGAGAATAAAAGTAATTTTACTAAATCTAAAAGAGTTGAACTTTGTGCATTTTCTCATAATCACACAGCAGTTAAATGAGACGTAAGTCTCATTCAGTAAACTGTCGTTAACTGATCAAAGATACAAAGTATCTCTGTAATGTAATTACAATCATCGCCTCAGTCCTGCAGCTGCATCACTGCTGCAGCTAAATCACTGCTTCAGTTGCATCTAAACTTCATTTGTGAGAGATGCACATATGTAAAGAATTGGGGCAAATTGATACAAATAATGATCCAGCAGAGGCCCTTAACCCTTCATCACACATACTTTGAAAATGGAGTCAATGTTCCGAGAGCCATTACGGTTTGGTTGGAGTTGGAACTAGATTCAATTATTTAGTCAAAAAACTTTCTGAAACCAAAAGGTAACCTGGCCTAGATACTTGGCATCTAGTTTGAGACTAAAAGTAATTACCAATAATTTCGTCTCCGTCTAGCGTCTCCAAATAATAAAATGGAGGGATTGCTTTGATTGCTTTTCTTNACCAATAATTTCGTCTCCGTCTAGCGTCTCCAAATAATAAAATGGAGGGATTGCTTTGATTGCTTTTCTTATCATGAAACATTAGAATTATTAGTTTTTGATTCGTTCAAATTCCCACTGAAACTAAGTTGAAAATGTTGGTGGAATATGCCTGAGTTTTAAATGCTTTCTCAAATATCAGCCGATTCCTGGCCACTCTCACATGTTGCCCCACCTAGGGGAATAAAATTTAGTTTCATGCGACTCGATTACCTCACGCAAACACTACCTTATATTTCGGTTTTTAGGGTTTCACCATGATTAATTTGTGGTAAACATTACGAAACACCAAGTCCTTGTTGGCGAGGTC
The DNA here is from genome assembly GCA_002738285.1 of Holacanthella duospinosa. Classification (NCBI taxonomy): domain Eukaryota; kingdom Metazoa; phylum Arthropoda; class Collembola; order Poduromorpha; family Neanuridae; genus Holacanthella; species Holacanthella duospinosa. Next base: position 1,833 of record NIPM01001389.1, read on the forward strand.
TAGTGCTTCCGCACGAGTCATTTTTATAGTAGACCTAGACAATTGCTTACGTTATGATTATTACAAATACTTTCCACATAGTTCCATTCTTAATGGCCGTCATTGTAATTTCTAACGACATGTGGCCAAAGTGAATTGAAAGAAGCCCTTGGGGCTACCTCTTTTATTCTGGTCATCGTCTTTCGAAGGGTCTAAATCACCCCTCCTGCCTATAATAACATTTGTTTGTTAAGATGAACAACCTCGTGCTATAAGACATATTGAAAAGCTTTTCTTGTTGATCTCACAGAGTAAAGATGAATGTTATGGTAAAGAAAAATGTGGGTAGTGCTAAAAAGTTTTGAGACTGCTAGACGTAAAATTCAATGGCGTCTGAAAGTATACTTCCCTCACCCGAGATTGCTTAAATACATTTTTGAGAGCAGCTAGAACTGCAGGGCCATTTTTGTGCTTAAAATAGGTAGTATATAAAAAACGGGAAAACNTGTGCTTGGAATAGGTAGTATATAAAAAACGGGAAAACATATCCAAAACAATGAGTACAAACGAAATTTTTGACGTGCTGCGGTTTCCTTGTCTAGCTGCATCAAATCCATGGCGTAACTAATGTGAGGAAAAAAGGTAATTGTTGGGCGGGTCTTAGGTTTCTTCACAATCGGACGATGAATTGAAGATGAGTCGATTCCAAGTAGAATCTCCTTCACTTTTTAAGGGACTTTGTATTTTCAAGTCTTAAGAAAAATGAGAAGACCGCAATAACTTTCACTCTTTTTCTTGTCTAAGTACTTTTTTTTTAATTTCTAAGGGCTTAGCAAACATATCTGCCCAAGAAGCAACAAGAGGGCTAGCAGCAACCGCCACAACACTACACACTCTAAAACGACCCAAAGTCTTCTCTCTAAATTCAATAAAAAAAACTATCATCAATCATTAACTCAACAACAACGTATGCAGCAGGAATTTGTGGTCTTCCACACGCCGAGAAAATTGAAAAAGTCCAGCAGCAATTCTTAATGCGAACATTACACCTACCATGGTCTATCCCAAGGTACATCCTAAGACTTGAGACTGGGACGACCCATGTTTCAGCCGAAATATCCAAACTAGGATTGGTTTCTGGATCAGGATACTCAAAAGCAAAAAGAACACCCTTCTCCGAGATGCTTATACTGAACTTAGGAAAAAATCCGATTGTCAGAGCGAAAATAAATACAACTGGTGCTCTCAAATGGAAAAACTTTTCTCAACTGTTAATCTCGACCACTTATGGATAGCAGAGGATGCTGATTTAACTCAACATTGGAAAAAAAACAATTCGAAGAATCAAAGCTAAATTATACCAAGAGGACTACGGAAAAACGGAAAAGTCAAGTAGAGTTCCAGGTTTTTTCGATACAAAAACAACATGTGGAGCAGAACCGTACCTCAATCAAAATAATTTTAACTATACGGTCAGAAATATAGCANACAACTGGTGCTCTCAAATGGAAAAACTTTTCTCAACTGTTAATCTCGACCACCTATGGATAGCAGAGGATGCTGATTTAACTCAACATTGGAAAAAAAAACAATTCGAAGAATCAAAGCTAAATTATACCAAGAGGACTACGGAAAAACGGAAAAGTCAAGTAAAGTTCCAGGTTTTTTCAATACAAAAACAACATGTGGAGCAGAACCGTACCTCAATCAAAATAATTTTAACTATACGGTCAGAAATATAGCAAATATCAGACTCGGACTCAACACTATCAAATCAGAAGGAGGCAAGAGAATCGACCATGGAATTGGGGAAAGAAAAATATGAAATTTCTGCGGAAGCGAGAGCTCCCTAGACCATCTTCTATTCCAATGCCAAACTTCAGAAAAACTAGGACGTCCTACATTCTTCCCTAAACACAGTGAAAACCTTCTAGAATTTTTCAAATTTCTTGCATGCACCAAATTACTACCAAATCAATATAAAGATTGACACATATTCTTACTTAATATATCCAAACTTTTTCAAAACAGCTATTGATTGGGCCCTGCCATATCAACAAATAATTAAATAAAAAAAAAAAAAAAAAAATTCTAATTCCAATTTTTTACAGAAATTTTTTGGGTGTCTCCCTCCCAATTCCTTGTATACACTCACCTTCAACATAATAAGAAACTGTTTCACCTTTGGTACACTGTCTATTTGAATTTTTGGTGGCTAGCTAAAAGTAAATCAANCCTGCCATATCAACAAATAATTAAATAAAAACAAAAAAAAAACAATTCTAATTCCAATTTTTTACAGAAATTTTTTGGGTGTCTCCCTCCCAATTCCTTGTATACACTCACCTTCAACATAATAAGAAACTGTTTCACCTTTGGTACACTGTCTATTTGAATTTTTGGTGGCTAGCTAAAAGTAAATCAAAGAATAAAGACTTATCTGAATCACAAATTAAACTTTTTAACTTCAACGCCTAAAGTTTAAATGGAAAGACGCGCACGCCTCTAAATTAAAAACAGAACATCTTTCGGCGAGAAGTTTGTGGGCTCAATGCCATTCGGTTCGAGAGTACGTGGTCTGTGGTAAATGAATAATCGGAAGTTATCTGTGATAGGATTTTTTCAATTCTTGAATCCAATGTCTAAACCGTCTACTGTTGAACCATTACAGATAATTATCGATTGATGACAGGTAAACGGACTGAGCAGATTGGCGGGCGGGCTCCCCTCAGCCAAGACCATAGCTATTGGGAAATGTGTGTTCCTAGGCTATGACAGGTTTAACTGAAAAAGCAGGTAACTTAGCGTCTTTGTATCACTCATTTTGAGCTTTGATACGTATTAAGCTCATTTTACTGTCAAAAGAAAAATATAAAATTTCTGTGAATCTAAGTCACTGAGTCATGACTTAGAGTCACAGAGTCATGACTCTGAGTCACCTGACTCTGACTCAAGCTTCAGGAGTGATTCTATAAGTCACTNATACGTATTATGCCCATTTTACTGTCAAAAGAAAAATATAAAATTTCTGTGAATCTAAGTCACTGAGTCATGACTTAGAGTCACAGAGTCATGACTCTGAGTCACCTGACTCTGACTCAAGCTTCAGGAGTGATTCTATAAGTCACTGTGAGTCAGGTTCACTGAGTCTTCAAAATTCATCACTCTGACTCAGTGTGAAAATGGGAGTCAGTGAGTCATGACTCTGACGAAAGTGGGAGTCATTCGGAACCCTATTACTGCCTGTGCGGCTTTATTTCCAACCTTCCTCGCGCTGTTGCAACCGAATAACTTTGAATAGTACATGTGTATATTATCTATGCTGCAACTAATGCTCATTAGCTGTTCATATGATACAAATGTGGTGTCCATGGGCATAGTATGCCCATATGCTACTCAGACTTACCAACAGGGACCTGGCTGTATGGAAGTTTTGCCATAGGATATATCGTAAAACTTCCATACAGGCAGGTGCACTGACTGTCTGGAAATTTTGCCATTCATTCGGATTTATAGCAAAATTTACATACAGACAGGAGTTCGGACTGTATGGAAATTTTGCCAGACATGCGGTTGTATCGCAAAACTTCCACACACGCAGGAGTTCTGACTGTATGGAAGTTTNGCATAGTATGCCCATATGCTACTCAGACTTACCAACAGGGACCTGGCTGTATGGAAGTTTTGCCATACATTAGGATATATCGTAAAACTTCCATACAGGCAGGTGTACATGACTGTCTGGAAATTTTGCCATTCATTCGGATTTATAGCAAAATTTACATAAAGACAGGAGTTCGGACTGGATGGAAATTTTGCCAGACATGCGGTTGTATCGCAAAACTTCCACACACGCAGGAGTTCTGACTGTATGGAAGTTTTGCCATACATGCGGATGTATTGCAAAACTTCCATACAGGCAGGAGTTCTACCTATATCAAAGTTTTGCCAATTGTGCCAATATTTCAATGTTGCCGATTTCATAATTTTTCAATGTTGCCGATTTCATGATTTTTCAATGTTACCGTTTTCATAATTGTTCAGTGTTGCCGATTTCATGGTTTTTCAATGTTGCAGTTTTCATAATAGTTCAGTGTTGCCGATTTCATAGTTTTCAATGTTGCCGATTTCATAGTGTTTCAATGTTGCCGATTTCATAAATTTTCAATGTTGCCGATTTCCTAGTTTTTCAATGTTGCCGATTTTATAAGTTTTTCATGTTGCCGATTTCCTAGTTTTTTAATGTTGCCGATTTCCTAGTTTTTCAATGTTGCCAATTTCATAATTTCACAATTTGTGGGAACTGAAGGGGCTTGTTCATAATATGCGCAGCAAATAAAAATTTTTTCAAGTATATGTGCAACTCAGGCTTACTATATGGTGACCTTAAGTGTAGCATATGGGCAACTTCTGTGTAGCATATGGGCACCTTACGTGTAGCATATGGGCACTTTGTATGCAGCATATAGGCACTTTGTATGTAGCATATGGGCAATTTGTAGCATATGGGCACCTTATATGTAGCATATGGGAAGATCGTCAGCAACATATGGGTAACTGGTGTGTCGCATATGGGTAAATGACGTGTAGCATATGGGTACTTCGTATGTAGCATATGGGCATATTGTGAGTTGTATATGAGTATATCGTGAGTAGTAAATGGGCATCTCGTGAGTAGCATATGTACACCTTATATGTAGCATATGGGCAGATAGTGAGTTACATTTGGGCATCTTGTGTGTAGTATATACGCACTTATATGTAGCATATTGGGCACCTGATATATAGCAAATGGGTAGTAAGTATGTAGCATATGGGCACATGGTGAGTAGCATATGGGCATCTCGTTAGTAGCATATGCGAACCTTATGTTTAGCATATATGCATTTCGTGAGTGGGATATATACATCTTATAGGTGGCTTATGGGCACCTAGTTTGTAGCATATGGGCATCTGGTGAGTAACATAAGGGAATCTCGTGGAAATAAACGGGCATTCCTTGAGTGGGTTATAGGCATCTCTTGAGTTGTTCCTAACGTGACCCAAGTTAGTAAACCTTGACAATGTTTCATTTTGGTGGAAAAATTGCCACCCAGGCAGTAATTAATGTCTTGAATTATTGTCACGTTGATCTTAATGGCGTTTTGATTTTAATCGTTTTTTCTGATCATCCCATGCCATCTACAAGATTAAGTTGTTGTGCTTAATGAAAGAAAAAGTTGTAAAGAACGTAATGGTTGAAGAAAATAGGTAGAGGAAGTGGTGGTAATTTTTGACACACAGTTAGAAAAGGAGTGGAAAAAAGCCGCACAGGCAGTATGTGTGGAGTTAAACATGTTTGAACAGGTTTGTGAGGTGTGGCAACACTGCAGAGTTAGTTGGGTGATCGGTGTTTGGTTCTTATTTTTGCGGGATGTGGTAACATCGCAGACTTAGGTCGATGGCCGGTGAGAAAACTTAAGTTCACAAATATGTGGACTGTGGGTAATGAGGTTCTTAGGTCCGTGGAGTCTGGAGAATGAGAATATCTGTGTTCATAGGTTATGAAATGTTTAAATATGTTTAGATAAGTTTGCGGGATGCGGCAACACCGCAGACTTAGGTCGGTGAGTTACTTAGGTCCGTGGACTATGGTCAATTAGAATACTTAGGTTCATAGGCTATGACAGGTTTGTGAAATGTTACAAAATTGCTTTCTTATGTCGATGATTGGTGAGAAACTTACGTCTGTGAACTGTGGGTAATGAGAATACTTGTGTTCATAGGTTATGACAGGTTGCAACATATTTATATAAGTCTGCGAGATGTGGCATCAGCAAACTTACATCAGTGGTCGGTGAGTTACTTAGATTCTTAGGTTCGTGAACTCTGGAGAATGAAAATACTTTTTTTCATAGCCCATCACAGGTTAAAACATGTTTGGACAAGTTTGCGGGATGTGGCAACACCGCAGACCTAGGTCGGTGGCTTTAAGGGTTGGTGGAGGGGAACGTCATGCTGTAAAAACTACTGTAGGTATTCTACATTTGCAGAAGGCGTAGTGCGTATTGCATATGCGCAGGATGTAATGCACATCCACAGTAAGGATTGCATTCTCGCACCAAAAATTATAAGTCCTTCAAAATGGTGGTTGTTGATGAGAATGGGGAAAATTCAGAGCCGTTGTGCCTTATGAATTGTGTAGACTCTGAAACAGCGACAATATCATTATTCAAATTTTGGATTTAAATATAAATCTGTCCAACAACTTGTTTTAACTTTAAATATTTTCTCAGATAATTTTTGTAATTAAATTGTAATTATTATCCTAATGTTTTCTCAAATTCCAAACCGTAAACGGAAATACGCTGATAAAGAGAATTTTAACAAATTTCTAAGTAACGTCAAGCTTTCCCTGTCAGATTTGAAGACAAAACTAGATAGGAATATTAATTCATCNTCCAACAACTTGTTTTAACTTTAAATATTTTCTCAGATAATTTTTGTAATTAAATTGTAATTATTATCCAAATGTTTTCTCAAATTTCAAACCGTAAACGGAAATACGCTGATAAAGAGAATTTTAACAAATTTCTAAGTAACGTCAAGCTTTCCCTGTCAGATTTGAAGACAAAACTAGATAGGAATATTAATTCATCAGAATTCCCAGTACAAATTAGTAACGTAGTTGAACGTACAGCAGAACTATCGTTTGGAACAAATATTACTTTCACGCTTTGAACTCCAACCATTCCAGGTTTAAGCCATGTTTCGAGGGCACCCACCTCGGCTGCTGATCATAGTTAGGCAAATTATGAGGAAGGGATCAGGGGGATAGAAAAATTGATTTGTATGTTTTAAATGATTAAATATTAATGCTATCCATATGACTCTGTTTGGCCAGAGTCAGAGTCACTGNGGAAAAATTGATTTGTATGTTTTAAATGATTAAATATTAATGCTATCCATATGACTCTGTTTGGCCAGAGTCAGAGTCACTGACTGGAAGTCATGACTCTGACTCTAAATGACANTGCTATCCATATGACTCTGTTTGGCCAGAGTCAGAGTCACTGACTGGAAGTCATGACTCTGACTCTAAATGACACATTCCCGAAGTCATGAATGAATCTTACTTTCGAGCCATACGTAATACAAATTATGGAAAATCGGGTAGGACAATCCGAAAGAAAATGTATCTATTTATTTAATAGTAAAAGTAGATGAGTAAAAATAAAGGAAAGAAGTCCGATATGCTCATATGTGCATGACTGAATAGAGTCATGAATCTGGCTTCAAAGCACGGAGGAGTCATAGTCATTCAACGACTTTCGACTCCCAAAAATCCTGAGAGTCAGTCAGGGAGAACACTAATATTTAGTCGGCTGAATATTATCTTACTCTCTGGGCTACAAATAAAGATGTAATTAACTTTTAAACTAATTATCGATAAAATAAATAAACTTTGGACAAAGATAACTAATTCATTAAATGTTAAAATGAATATAGGTCATTAAATGACTCATGACAGACTCTGCCGATAATTAATTTTAGAATTAATTAACTCTTAACTTGTAAACCAGAGTAAGACTCGACCAGCTATTTAGTTAAAAACACAAAACCATTTTTTCATCCCACTCAATCACTTATCCATAATTTGCCCAACTATGATCAGCAGCCGAGGTGGGTGCCCTCGATACATGACTTAAACCTGGAGTGGGTGGAGTTCAAAAAGTGAAAGAAATATTTCTTCCANGACTTAAACCTGGAGTGGGTGGAGTTCAAAAAGTGAAAGAAATATTTCTTCCAAACGATATGTGTAAGCTCAACCAAAGCGATTGAACCAAGTAAGAAATCTGAAAATAGAATTATACCAAAATTTATTCGGGGGAGAAAACGGCATGAATGGGATAGCTTTCTTACTCCGCACGCAAGTCTCTGAAAATATTATTTCGTTGAGTAGAGTTGTCAATCGAAATAATTTAGAAGGTCCATCGAGTATATATCGTCGCTTTTAATCTCGCAAGGAGTTTCCGACACTGACAAAATTATTGGTAAGCTCATTGTGTTAATTACCCTAATCCCTTGCGTACAAACCGCCCTTGCGTAAAACCGCCCTTATGTATTAATCGCATGTATTTTACAAAAACCTCAGATAAACCACCCTTGCCTATAAACCGCGNAAAACCGCCCTTATGTATTAATCGCATGTATTTTACAAAAACCTCAGATAAACCACCCTTGCCTATAAACCGCGGTTTAATAAATTTAAAACGGGGACTTTGAAGTGGTTTGAGATGGTTAAAATTAGTTAATAAAGCCGTTTTATCTATTAATTTTCTAAATGGATTTAAATTCAACTAGAATTCTGAGCAGTGACATTACTACAAAAAAGAAGAGACTCACTGCTAGGTTCAAACTCCAGATTAGTCAAATTTAACTCTATTGATATCGTTTTATTGAATTCCAATCTTTTTTTAGGTCTGTGAACTTGCAGGAATCATAGGAAACCGCAAAGCCGCCAGGCAATATAATGTTGATGAGCAGAATGTGAGATGCTGGCGAAAGAAGATAGATTCGTTGAAGCAGATGCTAAAGAAGAAGCGACCGAACCGTCAAGGTTCAGCGAAATGGGTGACTTTGGAGCAAGACTTGAAACAATAGATTCTGGATCAAAGGCAAAGTCACTCTCGAATAACAACTTGCATGGTTAAGTTTCGAGCGAAAGCAATGGCGAAAGAGCGAAACCATACAGACTTCACTGATCCAATGGATGGTTTGAAACGAAGAACAGGGTTCGTTGTCAGATTTCGCCAGACACAATTAAGAATGGATTCGAAAAGTCGGGAATTCAATCTTACTTGAATGAAACAGGTGGAGACAACGAATCGTATCTAGAAACGAATTTTGGAAATGAAGATGTCAGTGACACTGACCTGAATCAGAGATTAGCTCAGATTGAAATTGAGGATGAAAATGAAGACAGTCAAAATTTAGGAGACGAGTTTGACGGATTCAATAAAGAACTCAGTGACATTGGATAAGATTTAATTATTTGAACTTTTTATCAAATTAATAAATTTCACTTGAGTTATTTTTGTCAGATAAACCGCCCTCGTGTATAAACCGCAGAGATAATGTAAAACTGCTCAACTGGGTCAGATAAACCGTGGTTTGTTGATGATGGGTTATGAACCACCGCTGCGACATAGATTTCTCACATTACCTCAAGTGACTTAAGTGTCAGTGCATCACATTGACATGCACTGACACCTAAGTCAGTGCATCACATCTGTAAATGTGATATTGTGACACTATGATGAGTGTGTACACCCATAACTGAGATTAATTCCTACACTAAGACCAATTGAACAATCATACCATCGTTCATACTTGTGTACTTGATACTGTACATTGGTACGTCAACTAAATTACTATAATACTGATAAACCGTGAACACTTATGCCATTTCAATACAAATGACATAACTGATATGCAAAGTACTAAAGTAATAATGTTCTTATTTTGATAGTTTCATTATTATTATTGTATATTAAGGTTTTGGTGATATGGAATTCTGCTTNATGTCTATTAAGGTTTTGGTGATATGGAATTCTGCTTTGTTGCTCTGCTTATGTCATTGGTAAAACAACTGATCTTATTTTCAAATGACAATTTGTCATTTATTGCACTACAGCACAAAGTTTGAGTTCACAGAAATGAGAGTAGAATGGCTTGAATGATATAAAATTTAAGTCATGAATGGTAATAGTTGCATTTTATGCAAATATGACATGGGATGACTTATATGAGTGACTTTATTGGCAGGTAGGGTAGTTAACCAAATACTTCCATATTTTTTATTTATAGTATGAAACATAGTAGTGACATGATCATTGTAATTGAGGTATTATTATTATTATGGTTATGAACTCTGGTTTATCACTCGCCTAATGTCAATAATAAGACATAACTGCTCTCATTCATCAATGACAATTAATCATTTATTATACTACAGTCACAAGAGTTGAATGAGATTGCAAGATTGAAGAGAGAATTAACTTGAATGACATAAGAGATTAAAGTGATGTGTCAATAGACACATTTGACACAAAGATGTTATGAGATGACATGAATATAGGGCTGTAGTGCAACTAATGACATTATTGGTATGTTGTATAATTAAAATAATGCGATCATATTTTTATCGGGGCAAGAAACAGGCTATTACAGAAGTTAAATGGCTTTTGGCAGCTGACAATCATAGAAATTTAATAGTTTCATATTTTATTTTTAGATTTAGATTTCCCAACTTTTTAATTCTTTAGATCTTTTATTCAATACTTTGCAAGCTGTAACTTAGCAAACATATTGAACATAATTTAAACATTATTATTGAATATTATAGCTTAGATAAATTCAGTTGTCATTATCTTGAGAAACTGAAGAAGCTGACATATAATCCACATATGCCGCAACTATGGCTGTCTTCAAATTCGGAAGATGTTTGATGTACATGTTTACTCCGCGCCTGAGGTGAGGCTTCCCAGCACTGTAATATTCGCGAATCAGAACCCAATTCACCTTGTTCCAGTGATATGTTTCGACAAACACACCTCTACCAATATGGTAGGAAACACCCTTAATCTTTCGTACTGGATTTGGTTCATTTAGTGCCAAGTCATGGAATTCACCCTAGAAAACAGTTTCATTAAATTATCTAAATTAGTAAAGTTAAATTAACCAGTTATACCAATTCATTGATCTGTTTGTTGGTGTTCAGCTTCCTCTGAGACTCCGATGATTCCGCTTCAAAAATTTCATCCACTGAACCCACCCTTCTCATGGTCTTAAGTTTCATCCCTTTCTCAACTCTATAAGTAAGCTAATGTCAACGAATAATAATATAAATGAATTGAACATTAAATATTAGTTAGTTTAGATCACCTTATCAGAACATCCTCGTTTTTTCCCACTTGTAACTTTTGCTACAACTTTTGACGTTGATGCAACCGCTGCGGCTGGAGTAACTTTGGGAGGTGTGATTGTTTTCATCAGATTCTTCTTAATGACAACAACAGATTTTTTTTCCAGGTTTAGCATTAGCAGCTTTCTGCAAAAAAAACAATTAGCAAAAATTCCAGCAACTGTGTTAAAGTATTGTTTCATCTTAACAGTCTTTCCTCCTGCCACATGCTTAATTTTCTTCTCCAATTCTTTGACAGGCATTTTTGATTGAATTGAAGTAGTGACTTTTTCAAAGTTTGCTCCATCTGCAGATGAATCTTCATCACCGTCTGTACCACACTCGCGATTAATAGACTCTTCGGATTTGTCTTCATCATTTTCATCTTCTCCTTCATCTTCTTCATCAAACACTTCACTTTCATCTTCATTAGAAAGCTCATAGTCAGGGTCAGACTTCTGGAAGAACCATACGAAAAAATTAACACAAATTCATTCTAACAAATGTAAATATATTACAAAACTTACATTTTCAATCTGCCCCGCTTTGCGTACAATGTCCCTCACATCATCCTTGTCTTGGCTACCAATCTGATTTTTGTCAAAAAAAAACTCTAAAAAACTGATCAGGCTAGTAGTTGTCGATAGCTAAAAAAAATATGTTTGTTTTTTTTTGGTAAGTACGAGGGAGTCATCGAACAATTTATTTTAAACGTTCTTTCCTTAAAAAATCGAATGGTTCGAAAATAACTCTTTTTTAATCGTGTATATTGGGAGGTAAAAAAAAGAATAAAAAAAACGTGTCGCTACTATTTTTTTTTTTCCGACAGAGGTTGTGGATAGTTTATTCTTAATAAAAAGGGGACGCCGTCAATACATTCCCCCCGTATGGCGACCCAGGGACACTATACGTTAAATGGGAGGCGTCGTCTCCATGATGTTAGTAGTCTTAGAATTCAATTTCTGGGGGTTCACGTCTAGGACACACAGTTTAGTCGCTGGTCTTTTGTAGGTTCCAGTCGAGGTCTTGACAATAGCCCAACGAGTTTGTCCATCTTTTGTAATTGGTACATCTTGAACTATGCCTTTCGGCCATAGATTTCGAGGTAGAGACTCGTCCACGATGATGACAACATCTCCTACTCTAATGGGAACTGCCTTGTCGATCCACTTCTGTCTCTTGGTTAATGTTGGGAGAAACTCCGTCACCCATCTACTCCAGAAGTGATCACTAAGTCTCATCGCATGTCTCCACTGCTTGCTAAGAAGTAAATCCTTGTCACAAAAAACTCCTGGAGGTTGGTGACCGTCAGAGCTTCCTAATAAAAAATGATTTGGGGTTAGTACTTCATTTGACTCAATATCAGAGTCCACATAAGTCAAAGGATGACAATTGACGGTATGTTCCGCCTCTGTCAACAATGTCTGGAGAATTTCTTCCTTTCGAGTCCTCTCCTTCAAAATGGTGTAGAGAGATTTCTTGATGGAACGAACCATCCGTTCCCAAGATCCGCCCATATGAGGTGCGTACGGTGGTATGAAATACCATTCAATGTTGTTGGTGGTGCATTCTGCAACAATCCTTTCTTGGTCGAGTTGAGATAGGGAAGCCTTCAGCTCTGTCTCAGCTCCTACAAAATTGAGTCCATTGTCGGAATGGATGGTAGTTGGATGACCTCGTCTGCAGATAAATCTTCTGAGGGCCATTATGAAGCTGTCAGTTGATAGGGATCCAGCTAATTCAACGTGTACAGCTCGGGTCACTAAGCAGGTGAAGAGGGCTCCGTACCTCTTCTCGGTACTTCTTTTGTTAGTTACCATTAGAGGGCCGAAATAATCCACTCCAGAGTGAGTGAAAGGTCTGGTGAAGGAGTCAAGTCTTGCTGTAGGAAGAAGTCCCATTTCCGGTGGAATTGGTTTAGCTCGCCCATTCTTACAGTGTTGACAATCTTTCCATGCCCGTTTGACTGCCTCTCGGAGGCCTATGATGCAGTATCGTTGTTTTAGGTCATTCACTACTCGATCCTCCCCTTGATGATGAGAATTCTCGTGGAATTGTCGAATAATGAGGATGGTGAGAGGATGCTTGGAGTCCAGAACGATTGGATTTCTGTCCAAGTTTCCAACAAATAATCCAGGTGGAATTCTTCCCTTCATACGAAGGACCTGGTGTTCATCTAAAAATAAAGAAAGATTAGCAAGCCTACTCTGCCTCACTGTCTTCCTGATTTTGGTAGAGTCCTTTTCCAGGAGAGCTCTGATAACTTTTCCAAAACTGTCTTCTTGAGCCAGTTTGATCAATACAGTTGTTGATTTGGAAATTTCCTTTGGTGATAGAAACTGAGAATGAGATTCTCGTTTAA
>NIPM01001390.1:6080-18909 GCA_002738285.1 Holacanthella duospinosa
TTGCCTGATCCAAACTTGCCTTTCTCCTATCGTGCTCTTAGGGAAAATACGGTGTGATTAGAAACTTTGAACAATACAATCACTTTTTCCCATAACAACTCTATTCACAATTTACTGAATATTTAGAATAATACTGCATTTTCCCTAGAGCACGATGAGAGAAAGGCAAGTTTGGATCAGGCATATAGATCCTAATGACAGCACTATTCTGAATCAAAAACAAGACATCGAAGATGAAATCACATTAATAAAAAAAATATGACTACACAATAAAACATCCCCAACGCTACCTAGATTTACCGTTCGCAGTAATATGTCGATTTTTTCAGTAGCGAGCAGCGACACCATTCTTCATAATCTTTGAAATTAAGAGCAATTCTCTGACCCACAAGTTCGTAAAACAGCTAGAAGGTTCTTTTGTTCCATCCTCTTTGCTGGGAAATACAGTGGTCTTGCAGGAAATAAACTTTTTCTGCGGAATGTCTTAGCAGTTTTAGAAAGACCAATGAAAAATAACTTTTGAAGTAAAAACATCAAGTCTCTACGATCACTGGATAAAAATTCATGATATTTTGAAAATTAATACTTTTGGATTTTCTTTTGAAACGGTGTTCTAAGAGATGGGTATTTGAAACAATAAACTGCTGATCCAGTGATCGCAGAGACTTGCTGTTTTTGACATGAAAAGTACTTTTGAATGTTTTTTAACTCAAGTTTACCCAAAAAAAATGTTGTTCCCGAATAAATTCTACAAATACTTAAGACCACTGCTTTCCTCAGTAAACAAGATGAGACAAACGTAGGAGCCAGCGGTCTTAAGAACCTATGGACCAATCTGTATCCATCGGTCTAAATAGAGAAAAGAGATTCCAAATACAAACAAAATTTAATATTTTCAATAGTTAATTTCACTCCAAACTCAATAGTTTTAAGCTATTTTAAAAATGAGATTCCTTATATCAAAACATAGACTTTAGATGGAATTTTTATAAATACATGGAATCAGAAATTATAATGGGGACAATAGATTTTGGTTTGAGAGTTTTTTTCACATATGAAACAAAAATTTTTGATTAAATCAATATGTCGGCTATTATATAGAAATTAATAAAATGGTGATTAAGAGGTTCCGCCAAAAAAATTATAACACAGCCATAAAGACGATGGGAAAAAGCTACTTAGAATTTAACTCAGTAACATACCATTAATATTTTGTCAGAAAACTTTGTTGTTGAGAATAAATCCTACGGATGTGGTGAATTACATATACGAAAAGCGTGTTTATAAATCGTGAATTACAAAACAAAGTCGGTGAAAAATTGGTATGACCCTTTCTAAGTTCTTAAGTTGATATTTTGGAGAATCTGCCTTAAACAAAAAGAACAAGCATCTGAGTTGGTTAAACTGTTGAAATTAGTATTCTCATTTGATTTAATGGATTTTTCCCGCCTTGGTAAAAGGTGGTAAACTCTCTCAAATACCAACTTTTATCAACTTACCACATTGAAAGATATAATCATAGTAATTTACTGTTACGTAAAGGCGTGTTTTAAATAATTCACGGCAAAATGACAAAACATTAATATAATCCGTTTCAATATTTAGAGGCATAAGGAACAGACTTGTTGGAATTTTTTGGTGGAGAATAGAAAGTGTCTTATAAATTTGGAATGCAATGGTTCAAAACAATTTTTCTTAACCTAAGTGTCATCAGCTTCAGAAAGGGCATTGAAATGTAATACCATTCTATATTAAATTTACGCCACGATCAGTATACAATTGGGAATTAAAAAATATTATTTTTGGAACACTGTAACTTTACTGAATTCTACAATAATTTTGAATCCTATTGTTAATTTGTTTGAACAAATTTTATTTCTAGATTTTATTGCTGAAAAATCTTGTTTAGAATAAGAAGTAAGAATTTATAAACTAAATTATACGGATAAGACTCGCCACATACACGTGAAATACTGATACGGAACTTATTATTAATTTCCTTATTATTCCGTGTTATTAACAACTTTGGTTTTCCCGACCAAATTTTTGATTGAAGTTTTATACGTTGCTGTAAAATAGTTTTTTAGTTTCAACTAACTTGAATCACGAAGTAGGTCAACTATTTAATTAATAAAGAGTTACCAACATATTGATATAGTTTTCGTATTCGTTTAATCCTAACGCTCGTTTTATGGTTTTTCTTTTTTCAACTTTTTGTACAGAATTCTGTAAGAAAGCCTAATTGGAATCAATTTATGCTTTCTACATGTGTTGTCTAAGCGTTGTGAATACGTTATCTAGTAGTTTTTTTCTTTAATGCTTTGTTTGAAGAATTCATTTATGGTTTCCTTTCTTTCTCTATTTGCTTATTCTTACCGTAAACAATTGAAAGTTGAACAATTTTAACTTTTTTTTTATTACAGAAAAATTCTGTACATAAATGATTAAAGAAAGCATAAATAAATTCAAAAACGAGTGGAGCGCGTTATGACAACGCTAAGACAAGGAGTACACAACGCATGCGCAAACCATAAAACGAGCGTAAGATAAATAAGTCTTTTTGTTTCTTTTTATTAATGTTGAGTTTCAAAACCTTTGAAAAACACATTTTTTTAAATTATAAAACCTTAACTTTTTTTTAGCAAAGATGAAAGCCTAGTGGAATGTATTTGTTTATATAATATTGAAAATAATGTAACTAAATTATCAAAACAACATCGTGGCAAATACCCGGCTTATGGTGGATCTGACAAAATCGGATGAAAATTTCAGATAATGTGCTAATAATTATGTTAAAAACGATGGAATATGTTCCAGTGTAGGGCATGACCTCTGTTCACCTGTCTGTTGACAGAAAATGTCAAAAAAATTTTATAAACAAAGTCACTTTGGGTCTCAATTGCATGTGTATTCGTGTTTGGTTTGGCAAGAGCTTTCCAAATATATTCTATTTGCCTTTGTCAAGTCAATTCCGATATCTGACATTTTGTGACCCCTAGAGGTCAACCGAAGCTATGTCGCATCCTGTTACATGTCACATCTTCTTTAGTATAATTAAGAGCACACTTGCTAAAATTCTTATCCAATTCTGTCATTACGTCCTACGCCGGGTAGCTGGGATGTTGCTTTGTGATAATCTAATTTGATTGAATTTCAAACATTTAAAATATACCTTCCACGTAAAATATCAGATTGAATATCTGAATTATTATTTCTATTCCATAAAATATTTTTCCAAACTGAGGTTGTAGTAACTCCCGTTATATGCATTGCATTGTCAAAGCTTTGTCATAAAAAAGTGCGATATTATTAGCAAATTATTGTAAAAATTGGATTTGTTTAGATTGATAATATTTGCGAAATTCTCGAATAATTTCGTATTTTATAATAAGAAAAGGCTGACATGGTAATGGATATAGCAGGTAAATAAGCAGCGTGAGCTAATCGCCGCAAGGGATTATTTTTGTCACAGCATCCTAACGTAACCACAAAAAAACAGCCAATTGCAACAACCTAGAAAAATAAACTGTTTGAGCGAATGCTTAGCAAATGCTTCCACACCCATTATCAGCTTCCGAATTAGGACGAACATTCATCTACCAACGAATTTTGTACTTTCTAAACTACTCAATGATAATTTTTTGCTGGGTTAGCACAGGGACTATTGCAACATATTTCACTGGTAACAACGAACTATTCAAGCGGCTCTTACAACTGATATTTTGTGCGCTACTAATTTCAGTTACTAAAACGCAACTTTTATGCAGGATTGTTATAAAAATCTTAGGTTTCTTTACTCCAATCCAGTCAGTTTTATATATTATGTTGCAAACAATTTTATAATTATTTTAAAAGCATTCTTTCATGCATCATTCGTAAATGTTTCCGCTTATCATAGTTGGTTGATATCGATATCTTAAAAACAATTCTAATAATATTTGAATATGCGAGAGGAAAAAAGGAAATGTGCAATGATTGTGCACGTTTTTAAATAGTAAATATATTTACAACACATTACCTATTTTAAACCGTATTCTTAAAATAGAATTAATTCGGATTGGCTTACCACGCATATATCTGAAAGATAGAACTGCTTTTGGTCCTTAGTATTTTGCAAAAAATTTAGACACATATATACATCCAAAGTGACAAATATCGCATATGAGAATATCTGACAATAGTTTTACACGCACATATGATTACGAGCTCAAAGATTCATCACCAACTTCGAAACTTCTTATGAAGATGACTAGATGCTCTATTTGAATATTAAATGCATAATAACCCGCATTCAGCCTAACGATTTCTTTCCTCCAGCCAGCTAGGGATCGGAATAAGTTGAAGGCAAAGTGAAACACAACAGGAATTGAATGATTATAATGGCTGGGGGCATTAAATAAGCGTTGTTGATCGACTGCCTTGACACTGGTATGTGTACAGTGTCATGACAAAGAGAGAACAAGTTGAACACAAATTTTCATACAGCTCAGCTGGACGTGGTATGTTTAGTTTCTGTCTGGAAAATCATTGAAAAATGATTCAAGCATGTGGTCCCATTCTCTACATCATTGTATTGAACATTATACAAGCACATGGGCAATCTAGAGAATATTTACACCCATTGGATCCTCTGAGACCAACAGAAATACAAACTTNTTACACGCACATATGATTACGAGCTCAAAGATTCATCACCAACTTCGAAACTTCTTATGAAGATGACTAGATGATCTATTTGAATATTAAATGCATAATAACCCACATTCAGCCTAACGATTTCTTTCCTCCAGCCAGCTAGGGATCGTAATAAGTTGAAGGCAAAGTGAAACACAACAGGAATTGAATGATTATAATGGCTGGGGGCATTAAATAAGCGTTGTTGATCGACTGCCTTGACACTGGTATGTGTACAGTGTCATGACAAAGAGAGAACAAGTTGAACACAAATTTTCATACAGCTCAGCTGGACGTGGTATGTTTAGTTTCTGTCTGGAAAATCATTGAAAAATGATTCAAGCATGTGGTCCCATTCTCTACATCATTGTATTGAACATTATACAAGCACATGGGCAATCTAGAGAATATTTACACCCATTGGATCCTCTGAGACCAACAGAAATACAAACTTGTTCAAATATCGTTCGAACTACTCAGCCTACATCAACCGGATGGAATTTCATATGGATTACCTTAGCGGAACCAGAAAAGGCAATATTGTTTCCAATTCTGCGTTCACGTGAACAATGGAGTAGGATCCCACGCAAGTGCTTCGTTGTTGTAATTGAGAGAAATTATGGGCGAGTGTTCGAAGGGACTGTGAATTTGCATAAAGAATCACTTGAAACATGGCATGCTCTGCCAACTGGAACGCAGCCGATGTACGCACCACAGGAGCTTGCGGCTGGAGAGCAAATTTTCCGGAATGACTCTCGTGTTAAAGAACGATGTGCAAGGCTTGGCTATAACGATATGGAGCTTGTTGCAGGAGAGCCATGGTAATTCTGCAAATTAATTGCTCATAGTTATTATATTTTTTCTGCAAACGTATGATAAATAACAAGAAAAGTTCTAGCAACAGTAGAACCAATCGTAGACTAAACCCATACCATGAAGTTACTGCTGTTGATATCTGACGCACAACGGTGCATATCTGCGGTAATTGGGTTTTGCACCTGAAGCATCAACCATTGTTAACTGAGATGGCAACCATTAGTTTCATATGTATAAACGGTATAATTATTATACTGGCATTTTATTGCTTAGGTAGCAACCGTCTATAGCTGAAATATCTAAATTGATTATGTAGTAAATACATTAAATACAAAATGCTACCTCAAATTAGTAATCTAGAGATGCCTATAGCAGAACCCAAATATGCAGTTTCTGGGATGCTAGGTTGATTAGCACCAAGTAGTGAAATCGTGCAAAATTGGTTTCATAAGAATACCACCAATTTTGCAATAAGACTGCAAAATTCTACCTCAAATTAGCAACACAGCCATAATTGCTTAATGTAATAGGAAAAATGATTTCAGACCCAAATAGAGGCATGTTGGAAATGTCGAGAGAAAGCTAAAAAAAGCCACATAAAGCAACAAAAAAATGATGTCTAAAACAATAACGAAACATCTTTTATAGAACCATTTTGCACCAAATACATCAAAAAAGTGGTTTCTAATTGTAGCACCAAATTTTTTAGTCAACCATACTTTCTTTTGCTGTAACATTTGACTGTGTTAAGGACCAAATAGCTTTAAATGTATTCATAGGCTTGGCTATACTTGATTACTATCCTAAATTCAAAAACGCTTGGCGTCACTCTGATTGATTCTTATTATACCCGTTATCAGTTTCCTTACGCTTTGGTAAATGTAACAATTTTAAGAGAGCAAATATTTCAGATGTGACAGTAAGTCTAGGTCCTCACTTTTTTCTTACAAACATATAATGCTGCAAAAAGAGATAATATAACTATTTATATCAGGATATGTTTTGTACGAAGATGTCTATCTTCCTTATTGCTTTTTCTCTACACGTTTTCTACCCCTCGTTCCCACACCCCCAAACTCAAATATAGTCGGCTCTTTTGACTAAAGTGTGGTGATTTCTATATTATGTTTAGATTATAACGAAATAAAACACGTTAATAATCCTAAACCTCAACTGAATTTCCTTATTAAGATTAAAAATCATAAATGTTTAATCCGTAATCCATACATAGTTCACAGTTTTCAATATGAAATAACTTTAAAATTTTCAAACCCAACGTGATTCACTAGAAATAATCCCATGTGGCTAATAGCAGTGGAGCTTTATCTGTTTTCATTTTTCATGGGAAGCATACTAATAAGCAGAACTTTCTGAACTTCATGAAAGTCATGTGACTTCCATCAGGCGTTAAACAATTTGTATAGCGTCTGAGAAAAGAAACAGAAATTAATTTTGGCTATACTTGATGGTTCATACTTGTAAACATTCATTAAGTTATTTTTTGAAAAGAGTGCGAGAATTTTATGTAAACGCTTAAGAATTTTTCAATGTATAACCTACAACCCAAGTATGTATTTAAAAAAACTAATTACATACAGTGATCAACAATTTATGCCTTTGCTTCTTCAATGGTCAACCGTTCATTGCCTCTTCTCTATTATGAATAGCATTAACACTGCATTAACAAAGGAGGGGACTGATTTTGAAGGCCATGACTATAATACTGACCAAGAAAATGCTGAGAGAAAAAAGGCTGGCCAACTTCTGGCCATCACTTAGCTTTCCTCCGTCAGTATTTTTTTGNCAAGTTTTTCCATACGGATTATCGTCAAGGGACGACAATCCTCTTGCGCATCCATTTGATTTCATTGGGATTGTAGATGTTATTCAAGAGCGTGTTATTGCAATCGAAGATCTACCAGTCCATCATCAATTTTCAGTTAGGAATCGTAATGTTGGGGTCAGTGTGCCACAAAAGGATGCAAACTACGATCAAATATTACTTCGTGGGAATTTTTCACATTCAAGATTTCGGACACCAAATCCACCAAGTTCTCAAACTAAACCAATTTTGCCTAATAATCATCCTCATGTTAATCAGCCTCCTAAATATTCATTTAAACCAACTCCTCAACACGTTCCATACACTCCGTCATACCATGTACCTTTGTATCGATACAAACGATATGAAACAAAACCGCAACCGTCACAAGTCCGACTAAATGGCAAGGAATTGCAATGGGAGAATTTCCAAATGAGGATTGGATTCAACGGGCGAGAAGGAATGGTATTATATGACATCGGATTCAACGATGGTGCTAACCTACGCCCACTTATCTACCGAGTATCCATGGTGGAAATGTTGGTACCTTATGCTGATCCTCGTCCACCCTATCATCGGAAAGCTGTTTTTGATTCAGGTAACGACAAATAATTTTTTTCATTTTAAACTTTTTCTGTCCTCTCCAACTTTTCATTGAGAAATACTTATTTTTAATTATTTTTTAATAACCTGATAAAATGTTGACACACTTACATTCTCTAGAAAAACTTTATTACCAATAAAAAATTGATAAATCTCATGCATTCAGGTGAATACGGTATGGGTGTGTGGGCTAACGCTCTACAAGCTGGCGTAGACTGCCCTTCTACCGCTGTGTTTATACAATCAACTGTGAATACTCTGGAAGGAACCCCACAGTCAAAACCTAACGCTATTTGTGTCTTTGAAGAAGATCCCGGTCTTTTGTTTAAACACACCAATGTAAGGAATGGCAGAATCACGCATGCAAGAGGACGTCGACTAGTAATTTCCAGCATTTCTACAGTTGGAAACNATGTAAGGAATGGCAGAATCACGCATGCAAGAGGACGTCGACTAGTAATTTCCAGCATTTCTACAGTTGGAAACTATGACTATGCCTTCTACTGGTACTTTGGACTTGATGGAAGTATTCAGTATACAGTCAAAGCAACAGGACTACTAGATACAGAATTATTAGCAATTGGTGAAGATACTTATGGTTACGGTATTCAAATTTCACCCCAACTCAACACACAATTTCACCAACATCTTTTCGCGGTAAGACTTGATCCGATGTTTGACGGTCACTTGAATTCTGTGGCAATGGTGGACGTTGAACAAGACTCTGCTGAAACAGGAAATGCAAAAAATCCGTACGGTAAGAAACNTTCTGTGGCAATGGTGGACGTTGAACAAGACTCTGCTGAAACAGGAAATGCAAAAAATCCGTACGGTAAGAAACATTTTGTTGTAGTGAACTAGCAGAACAAGAAAAACCTCTACAAATAGGCGTGAATATTGATTTTTATTAATGAACAGGGACGCTCAAACGCATAAAACGCATAATCGTTGCGAAGTATCTAAATCATGCGGGAACAACGCGCGATCATAAATCTTGTCGTAGTAGACAATTTTATGCAATAAAAAACGCATAAAACGCATAATATTTTTGGTACCGCATAATTTTTTAGATGACGCATAATTTTAACTTTAGCCAGCAATCCTTTAAAAAAGAATAGATTTTGATTTGATTTTAAAAGATGTAGAGGAAGTTGCGTATTTATGTCACCTCAAAATTAGATTTAAAATTAATTTTATAACTTTTAGTAATAATAAGCAATTAATTCTTTTGTTGATCCGATAGCAAAGCGAAACAGAATAGTTTATTGCTTGAAGAGTATGTAAAAAACTCTGATGTAACTTGAAAAATCCATTTGATGATTCATATGTACTAAAATGAAACGATTCTTAAACAAGCTGAATCTTTTTAAACACTATATCGTTCTTTCAATGAATTATTTTTGAACGAAGAACTATTTAAACGATCTAGAACAACCATGTAATAGATTAAAGAAAACTCAAGTCCAATATGTTCCGAAAGGCGAAAATACGGGCTACGAAAATACGGCCTGGAATATACAGCCTGGAAAACGCGGCCTGAAAAATACGGCTTATAAAACATAACGCCTTAGAATATACAGTCATAACAAAATACGCTTAATTGAAAATACTTTTCATTATTTATTTTAGATTTTTTTTAATTTTTATAGTCTTCTTTTACGTCTCATAGTCATATTCCGTAGGTCCCTTAGGTTGGGTTAGGTTAATCCTATGCAAACAGGAATTCCTAACAGAACGGTAAGATCTTCAAACAATACATCAATGTTAAATTCTGCTTTTTTGTAGAATAGCCGAATTAGTAGAAATCTAGGTAAGCAGGATACGATTATTTAACCGGTTTCTCTTTAAGTTTTCTTTTAAGTTTTCTTTTAGGTTTTCTTCAGGATTTTAGGTTTCCTTTTAGATTTTCTTTAGGTTTAGGTTGATATCGTTAGGATTTTTTTTAGGATTTTGTTTTGTTAAGTTTTAAGTGTGGCAAGCGTCGGGATGAACTTTAAGCTTTTCTACAATTATCTTTATATAGTATTTTTTAAAGTCAGTATTTTTATATGCCGTATTTTGTATAGCCGTTTTTTCCAGCCCGTTAATTGACCGCCGTATTTTCTGAGTACGTAATTTCATAGAACCAATCTGTTCCTGGCAATGAATAGAGGAATTGACTGAAGCAGTTACAAAAGGCATAAAACGCATAATTTTTGACCCTTGACCGCATAATCTTGCAGCAATATTTTGCATAATCGGAGCGTCAATGTTAATGAATAATGTACTCTCGAACCAAATAGCATTGAGCTCTCGGCGGGATTCGCATATTACAGTTTTCCAAACAAACATCTCAAAATTTGAGTTGTGTGCGGTAGTCATTCAGTTGTATTATGATTTAGTCAGAGAACGACATGTCATAAGAAATTTCGAAAATTTCTACACAGATACTGCTATCTATAGAATTTTCTAATCTTAGAACAGGATTTTTGGTAGCTATGATTAACTCCATATTTCTTTAAATTAGTCTATCGCGAATCCAATATTTCTTTTTGATTCATGTGTCATTTACAACAAGTTGGCTGCATTTATTTCTTTTTTGATTTGGAGAGTGAAGATTTCATCACAGTACAATATGTTGTACCACGTGTCCCGCAAATGTTTAATGTGGTGCAAGTAGTACTCACGTTGTGCTGTTGTCATTCCATTCCAGAATACAGGTTTACCGAATAATATACGATATCATTTTCTAAATGTCTCTTTACCAACTCTTGGAATGTTGTCACCTTCTAAACACTTTTGGTGGAAGTTTTCATTGTAGAATACGCATGACTTTCATAAAAACGATGAGAGATTTGTCTGATTAGAGATTGTAAACGAATTAATTTGTTTTGTGTGATTATCAGGTGTATCGTTTTCAGTTTTTGGTTGTAGAACTGTGAATGACCTTTTTACCGTAGATACGTTAACACCACATGCTAAAGCAGTGCCTGAATCTTAATTCTAATTCCAATCTTTTCCAGTAGTTTCTTGGGTGTTTCCCGCCCAATTCCTTGTATACACTCTCCTTCAACATAATTAGAAAACTGTTTCACCTTTGGTACACTGTCTATTTGAATTTTTGGTGGCAAGCTAAAAGTAAATCAAAGAAGAAAGACTTATCTGAATCACAAATTAAACTTTTTAACTTCAACGCCTAAAAATTTAAATGATAAGACGCGCACATTTCTAAATTAAAAACAGAAAATCTCGCGGCGAGTACTTCGTGGGCTCAATGCTATTTGGTTCGAGAGTAGTTACTTCTTTCCTAATTTTACCATTAAATATTTTATATTTTCAGACGTTGGTCCATATAATATTAATTAAATGAACTGGGAATTCTTTTTAAATGTGCGGCGAGATAAGCACAAACGTCGTGTATTTTTAATGTTGCGTGTTTCGGAATATTCCTAGCGTTATATGATAAAAATATTTTGGGCATGAAATAGCTACATTACATGCATATTTATAATGACAAAAAACATCGGAAGGCGGGGAAGGAAAATTGTTAATGTATTGCCTTGTTCTTAAGTAATTAAGATTCCAAAGAGTGGTATTGCACCTTCAGCATTCTTAAAATCCTTAGGTTCTCAAGCCCCTCCTGATCACTTTGAACCCGAAACGTAAACTAGACCTAAAAATTATAAAAAATAAACCGTTTTAACCGGACATTTCCTAATGTCGAGAAAAATGTTTTATTTTTTTATATTGTATTTCCTTTGTAGAACTTATCAGCCGCGTTGAACTACTTGAATATACGTACCACCTACTGCATGATCAACAAACCAACTGCTGTTTTATAAAATTCTCTACTCCAACAGAGTTTCGATTTAGTCATACATTTTGCTCAAACAAAGCGTTAATTTTGAAAAATTCTTTCTTCATCCCCTATTTTCCTAACATGTTGTCCCAAAAATTAACCACCTAAGAGAGTAATATTTTAAAGTATAGACGAAAGTCGGAAAGAAGTTTTCTAGAAAATAGATAGAAAGTTCTTTAATCTAACCAAATTATAGCAAGATTTATTGATTTTTATTTTTATTAAACAAAATAGTTGTTAGTTTGATTTTTTACAAGATGATTTGGTGCAATCTTTATTCATGATCCCAGTTTCAAATATACTAAAATAAATAATATAAGCCTGTTACAATAATTTACACAGAAATGTTTTCTGGAAATCGAACCTTATTCTCAATACTTATGTAGTTTTTCTCAAATTATAGGAAGTACAGAGGAACCATGTCAAATAAGTTTAGTAGGTTTCCAAAATTTAACCTTCATCTTACAATAAAAAATTAATCATAATATTTTTATGTTTAAAGGATTAAGTTATCAAAGTACCAAAATTGTAAAGTAAAAATTAGTACTTATTGAAACTACACTACGTCACTAAATATAATTAATAATGTCCACTTTGTCAAAATTGTGGTCATTTGTATAAAATTTGATATCAATCTAAATTTAAACAAGTAAACCAAAAACCCAGTTTAATGTGGTTCCTTCTTACGTGTCCGATATCAAATTCAACGTGACTGCAGAATTAACCTTTCCGTATATATTTCCGTATATGGTAAATGAAACATCAATTCGTGATATAATTTGCATATTTATTGCTGATAGCGGATGTGATACTCATTCGCTTTAAGTATAGGGAAAGAGAGGTGCGGTGAGATGCATTTTAGCATACTTTAACAAATATAATAGCCGGAAATCTTAGAGAATTAACTTTTTCAGACATAGAGAGTCAACCTGAATTACCATTGCATAAATTAAAGTTGAGTCAAATTAATCAATATCCACTCTTCTTTTTTCTTTATATACTTTTCTCAGTAAAAAGTTTTTGAAAATTTGATATTTAACGTTTTGTTGAGAATTTTGGAGCAACGTCTTTAAAAA
>NIPM01001391.1:0-20549 GCA_002738285.1 Holacanthella duospinosa
TTATTATTAAAAAACCTCTTAATTCTTGAGGCAAAGCATCTTTTAGGTGTATACAATGTTTCTCTTGTGTCTTCTTTTGATTCATCTTTTGGTTCAAATTCCTTGAATCCTCATTAATTCTTGTCAAATAAGAAAAGAAACAAGAACCTTTTATAAATAAGAATGACATAATCTTTTTAAGTCCATTAAATTTCACTTTTTTGATAAACTTTGGTCTAGATTTTCTTTCATAAACCTCAAAGAATACATTATTCCAGTGCCTAAATTTAAATTCATTCTCAAATGCTTCTTTTAGCTCATAAACATTATTGATTTCATATTTGTAATCAATTGTTTTAAAAACCATGCTAAGTTTGCCAAACATTCCATCTACGTCACTCTTACCATGATGCTCACCAAAAAAGTTAACGGAGATATTGAGACTGTACTTATCAGATAAATTCTTCGCATTATAAAGGAACTCTTTAGACCTAAAATGAGGACCACAATCTGTGAATATATTGACAAATTCGTATCTAAACCCTTTAAATAGCCAAATATACGATCTAAAGCCTCAGAAGAAAATAGTGAATCATGGGATAATATTTCTGATAATAGATTTATATAATTTCTCAACACTGANAAAGCCTCAGAAGAAAATAGTGAATCATGGGATAATATTTCTGATAATAGATTTATATAATTTCTCAACACTGATCCATTATTTTTAAAGATTAAACATGCACCTAAACATGTAATCTGTCTCTTTTCGTAAAAGTCCTGGCCAACTTCATGACCACCATAAGATAACTTGAAATTTTCCTTATAGTCAAGTATAAGGATACAGGACTTGTCACTTAAATTATCTTTTAGAAGATTAAATTGTTCTTTTTGATTTTCTACCACCTGACGATGCATTTGATATATTTCTTTGGTTCTAATAAATTCCTCTTTTTCTTCAACACTTAATGATGAGTAATTTCTTTTTAATATGTTTTTACTAAGCTTACAAATGCCACAAACATCAGTCCACTTTTCACCTTTTTTATAGCTTTTAGGACAATATTTTATAAATTTCCAATATTTAATATTAAAAGTACCATCATTTATATATGATATATAGATCTCTTTTTTTTATTTTTCCAAATATTTTACACCATTCTCATGCGGGGATTCCCTCGAATACTTATTTAGATATTCAATTATTTTATCCACTACACCTTGATCTAATTTTCTTATACTATAAGGAACATAGCGCTGATAATTATCTAAAGATATTCTACCTTCTTTTCTTTTATTTCTTGCAATTGTGAACTGTGAATCAGAAAAATTGAATTTCATTTTTCTTAAAAGCCCTTTTAAGCTTTATAAGCCATAACAGACAATATATTACTTTTTTGATTAATTTTGGCATTTAAATGCAGCTTCCTGATGTTTTCTATTATTTTGAATCTTTTTGTAAACAATTTCATACCAGGNATTTAAATGCAGCTTCCTGATGTTTTCTATTATTTTGAATCTTTTTGTAAACAATTTCATACCAGGAATTGTTACATCATTTATTTCGGTTGATTGTGCTTTCATTATACTTTAATGTAGTAGATGATGTTTATTGCAAACAAAAACCTATTTATAGGAAAAAAGACAGTTATCTTGTCTGGGTCCTCTTTATTCTCCTCAGTTCCCGTCCCCATTCATTATTTGCTGGGCCTTAATAAATTTCATTTAATTATTTGTTGGTTCTTCATTTTCACAGTGGTGCATTAATTTGTTTCAGTTCAAAATCATCAATTCATCATGTTTTAAGTCAATTTTTGTTTCAGTTAAATATAATTAGTTATGCATATTCANCAAAATCATCAATTCATCATGTTTTAAGTCAATTTTTGTTTCAGTTAAATATAATTAGTTATGCATATTCATGTATTGTTATTAGTTTGCTTAAGACCGTCTATGTATGCTTATTAATTAATATCGCCTCTTTATACATGCTTATAAGTTGTATCCGCAATTTTATGCATCTTAATTCATCATGCTCCGTATTTTTATGCATCCTTATTAAGTTGTTTCAGAATCATCAATGCACCAATAATTGGTTTCAAACCAATTATCCACTCTTTGTGTGCGAAAAGTATAAATAGAAGTCGAATCCAAGTAAAATCACAAGTACTGTGATGGATTCGATATAAAAAACTTCGAGTTTTCTGTCATTAGGAAGTTCATCTGTTTATAGTGAATGAGTAGGAACCTATACTACTAAGAGTCTCGTTTGAGCATAGTGGCACCCTACCGACTGCATATACATTCAGGTTGACGGATCCGATTATTAGGTGGCCTAATACAGTAGTCTTTAATCTTTATCACAACTTGTCCAATATTTTATTTTATTTTTAAATAATAAAATAATGGTCTTTTTACGACAAAATGGCCATATATATTTTTACTCTTTATATTTTGTCGTTTTACGACAATATGGGACAAAATTTTTGAAGCCTCGGTTATAATTCTAGAATATTAGTGATCATAGTGAAAATAGGTTGAGGAAGCAATTAAAATAGCAAGAATTATAACTAACAGATATTTTATGGATAGTAAATACTTAAATTTATTTTCATTCTTACTGTTTTATGCATTCAAGAAACTAAAATTCCTCGACCAATTAGAATAGAATTATGTTTCAAAAATTTTGTCTCATATGGCAAAAAAATTTCGAAAGATGTTTCTATTCTTTTTGAAAAATAAAATAAAAAAAATTAATGATTATTTTTATTTTATTTATAAATGAAAACAGGTTTAAAAACAGTATAAGGAGTAAGATTAAATAGGTAGTACTAAGCCATATATAAGTACACCTACATAATCCACATTCTAGCAACTATCTGACTCTAGCTTTCAATATTTTATGTATATTTTGATTAAAATCCTCTTAATAAAACATGATTTATGATTTTTTTTCTTTCAATTCCTTATAGACTTCATTTACCTTTATCGAATAAGAACAATAGCAAGTCCTTTTTATACAGGACTATGTCATAATTTAGCTCCGGTTTCAATCAATATAAAATCATTATGAAACAATATAATCCCGGTATCCATCAATATAGCTCCAGTATCAATTAATATAAAATGTAACTTTTTTAATATAGCTTCAGAATTTTAAATCATCTCATTAAAAATTATGCATGAGTTATATTTTTAAAAGTTGGATTATATTTAAAATTCTGAAGCTATATTAAAAAAGTTACATTTTATATTAATTGATACTGGAGCTATATTGATTGATACCGGGATTATATTGTTTCATAATGATTTTATATTGATTGATACCGGAGCTAAATTATGGCATAGCCCTGTAAGACCATTATTTTTTTGATAATTTTTGAAAACTTAATATTTTGGTTGAAATAAAAAATACATGTATTATTTGGTTGATAAATAAATATACTTTATGCTTCTTTATCAACCAAAGCAGGTTTTTGTGTAATTATTAGAATTTTTCAACCAAAATAATAAAGTTCTTTCGAGAATTATACTGAATTCTTCAACCAAAATTATTGGTTTCTTTCAAAAATTTTGAAGCCTCAGTTATAATTCTAGAATATTAATGCATCATAGTGAAAATAGGTTGAGGAAGCAACTAAAATGGAAAGAAATATAGCTAGGAGATATTTTATGGATAGAAAATACATGAATTTATTTTCATTTTTACTATTTTATGCATTCAAGAAACTAAAATTTCTCGACCAATTAGAATATAATTATGTTTCAAAAATATTGTGCCATCTAGACCAGTGTTCATCAAACTCTTTCATACAATAACCCATTCCTGATCTCTTTAGTTAATAAGAACCCACCGCCCGCAGATATGTATATTTTTAAAAAGCTTTTAAAGTTATTTTCAAGGATTTACTTTATAAAACTCAATTCGAAAAATATAAACGGCTTTGTTGAGTAAGAAATTTAAACATGGATAAAATTTATCAGAATGCAATTAAAGATTAATAAATTTAATGAGATGGATGCACTTGAGATTCTAAAATCAAATCATCGATCTCTGGATCAATTTTAGTAATTTTCAATCTTAAGTCCCCACGATTAATGATATCTAATCTGTTTCTCTTCTTAGTCACAAGATCTGTAACCACACTAAACCCTTGATCAACTAAATATGAAGAAGGAAAAGGGATCAAATATTTTTTCACTTCAGAACATAATTTTGGATAAAGAATAGATATTTGTTTTTGTAACCAAAACTGTTGATATCCTATAGTAAATTTAGGTCTCAATTCTTCATTATTAGTAAGATCGATTAATTCTTCTTCAAATTCTATTTTTTTGAACTAAGAGACAGGAATGGATTGATGATCCAATTCGTTATACTCAATTGAAGAATGTCTTCGAATCTACTGACAAATACATTAATTAAAGATCTGAGATGTGTACAATAAACAAATATATCAGATTCGTTCAATATTTCTTTTTCGTGCAAATCCAAAAGTCTTGGGAAGTGATTAAATTGTCTAGTCTCCAACCTTTGCTTAAATGCTCTGAGTTTAGATATAAATCCAGAAATTACTGATTTTGTTTTTATCGAACTTAACTTATTTCCTTGTAATTGCTAATTGACTTCATTGAATTTGTAATATAAAGCAGAGAGATCAGCAACATCATTTCTTATTTTGATTAAAATTATCGTATAATTTAGTATCTTTGTCTTTTAAAGATAATATTACGGAATCATAGAGCTCATAAGTTCGAGATACACCGGTTCTTTTTGAAAGCCATCTAATTTCGGTATGTATAAGTAACTTAGAACATTGATTATCTTGCTTTTCACATAGTTGTTTGAAATTCTACTATTGAGGGGATTACTTGCTATTTTTTTTATACCCTTGATAACAACTTTTAAGGAAGATTTAATCTTGTGCTGAGTACTTTGGCAGCCAATTGTTCTCTGTGTAATACGCAATTAATTGCTATAACATTGGGAATGTATTGTTTCAAATACGCAATAAATCCTTGGTGACAACCAGTCATAGATTTTGCACCATCAGTTTCTACAGATAATATGTTACGAATCGGGATATCTTTGTCTATAAAGAAATTCTTGACTACATTAAATATGGATTCTCCTTTTGTGTCGGTAACCAACTCTTTAACAAATAACATCTCTTCATTTAATTTCTCATTTTCTATGTATCTAACGTATCCTAAAAGCAAAGATTGCTTATTTGGCAAAACAGATTCATCAACTTGCAAAGAAAATTGAGTTATCTTTAATAAATTACACAATTTATCTTCTACTGTTGTTTCCATCTCATCAATACAACGTTGAACTTTATTATCACTTAATGAAATCTTATTAATAATATCCTCTGAAGGCTGCTTTAATACTGTCTTTGAAACTTCTCTAATTGCTGGTACAATTAATTTTTCAGCAATTGTATGTGGTTTTCCTGATTTTGCTATCAATAGAGATATGTTGTACGAAGCTCTGAGGCCATCAGTATTCTGATTAGTGGCATTAGTAAACAAGTCGCGTACTGTTGGTATCTTTAAATATCGTTCTTTAAGCGATTGAAAATAAGATGAATTTTTTACGAGTACCTCAGGGTGATGCTTTGTTATGTGAGCTGTTAATGGTTTTGTCTTCATAGATTCGTTAGATAACACCTTATTGCATATAAGGCACATAGGAAGGCTTTTTTCATGAGGTCATTATATATATCCAATTTTAAAATAATCAATATTGTATCTTCTTCCTCCTTTCTTAGGTTCTGATATGACGTTTGACATAGCCAAAAAGAATAAAAGTTTGACAAATTCTGCGCAAAACAAAACAAAATGAAAGTAAAAAACAAGTTTATTATTTAATATTATATAGTTTTACATCAAGTCTAAGAATATATAAAAAGTAAATACCCTTTTTGTTTCGATTTTCAACACACAAAAATGGAAAATTGATCGATGTATTGAAACTCTGAGTATAATATGTTCTTTTTGGAAGATCATACAATATAAGACGTAATTATTTACGATCTTTTATAATGAAAGATGTCCATTATTCTGAGGTTATTATTACTTATAGTTTTGATTTATATAATATAAATTGTTTGTCAATTTAATAAACCCCATTTAATTATTGATTTTCTTCATTTTTCCCACGAATATTTCAAAACAATTTTCACCATCTACGATTTTTAAAAACCCACCTGTGGGTTGTACAACCCAGTTTGGGAAACACTGATCTAGACAATAAGGTGTAGTCCTTTATTCCTGTCAAAAAACCAAAATAATAGGAAGCTTAATATTTATTTTAAAAATAAAGGAGATATATTTAAAATATACTTAATTTAATGTTTCATTTTTAAAGTGTTTATATACAGGGTGGCGCAAGTAAATCCGGACACTAAAATTTTAAAAAGGTGTGGGAACAAAAATAAATATAAATAAATAAATTTTGAATTTTTATTGAAAATACAAATTTAACGATGAATAATAATAAAAGATCTATTGAATTTGAAAATGGAAGTCAAATTAAATTATTAATATACATCGGAATGTCACCTACAAAAAGTTCACGTCATTTAAAATGCTCTAGACAAACAGTCTATTCTGTGAAGAATCGAATAAGTCTAAAAAGAAAAAAGAGAATAAAAGTGAATTAAGAAGTTTATTAAACGTCATATTAATGAAAAAGCAGGTGTTTCTGATCGAAAATGTTCTAAAGAACTAAATCTCAAATATAAAGATAAAGGAATCATCAAAAATACTAGTAGAAGAACCGTTCGAAGATATAGGAAAAGCACAAATTGGGGCAAAGAAGCTTCTTTAAGACGAGTTAAACCCTTATTGTGTGAAAAATATATTAAAAATCGCAAAAAATTGGTGAAATTGTCGAAAATTCTGGGGTTTTAACGAATAGCCCAAGATCAATACAATTGGTAGATAATACCTTATTTACAGATGAATCTAAAATAATGTTACATGGTAATACAAACAAGAAGAATAACCCATACTATACAGAAGATAAAACAAAAATTCCGAAAATTAATACACCCAAAAACTCTGTTTCAATAATGGTGGCAGGAGATGTGTGTGCAAATGGAATTAAAAAGTTGCATATAGTTTAAAAAGATCGAAAAATCGATGGAAAATACTATGAAGAAAAAATCATTCCAATATATATAGATGCTTTAAATGATAATAATTTAATAAAGAATAAAAAGAAAGCAACTTTTGTTCAGGATGGCGCTCCATGCCATGGAACAAAAACCAATATGAGGCTTTTAGAGTCTTATTTTCCAAGAGTTTGGGGAAAAGGTAAATGGCCTGGAATTGTTCCAGATTTAAATCCAATAGAACACATATGGAGTATTCTTCAAGAATCAGTACATATTTCTCCATGACCTCAAAAAAGAGATGAATTAATTGAAAGAGTTTGTGAAACTTGACAAAATGTCGATCAAACACAATTAAAAGCAATTGTAGAGCTTTTCCTAAAAGAATCCAAGAAATGAAAAAAGTTAATGGTGAAAACACCACTTATTGGATTTTATTATTATATAAATATATTTTTTTATTTAAATTCAATAGATTTACTAAACATTCTATAATTTTTTAAAAAGTGCCCAGACTTACTTGCGCCACCCTGTACACTTAGTGAATAAAAATTCCGGACACACCAGTTTTTAGGTAATAAGTTTTTTTTGAAATTATAAATAAATACATTTTTAATACATATTATTAATACAATGATTAAAAATATATTTAAGCTTTTAAGCCGCCAATTTTATATTAAATTTTAATAAAAAATCTTACTTTACAAAATTGGGTGTGTAAAATAAAACCGGACACTTTTAATTAAAAATAAGTATGTTTTCCTTTAGCCCTTAAAACCTCTTCAACACGTTTCTGCACAGTATAAAGTAACTTTATACATATATCAGGTGTTATTAGGGCGTTCCGAGCAAAGAGACACTCGAAAAAAATTAAATAAAAAATTTACTATAAAAGATATAAAGTTGAAAATTAGTATGTTTATATATACGAACCTTCTGCATCTATTACACTTCTCCATCTTTCGGGCAACTTCTGGATACCATTCATAAAGCCTTTAGCATTAAGCTCCTGAATTGCATTTTCTAGCTGAATTTCTAGTTCATTCCAATCATCATAAATGTTTTCCTTTAACATCCTATTTAATTTCCAAAAACAATTGAAATCAGGTGGACTAATATCAGAGCTATAGGGAGGATGATCCCAAACCCGGATATTTTCATCAATAAAATACTGCTTTATAAGATTTGATTTATGCGGCTTAGCATTATCATATAATATTATAGGTACCTTGAATTTCTTATCAGGTAACCATTTGTCTAATAATTCAACTAGGAATTTTTATAGAAATCTGAAGTTACAGTCTCTTTAGGAGCACAGAGCTTCCAATAAGCAACATCTTGAAAATTCATTGCTAATATTAGCATTCTCTTTCTTTCATATTTATATTGAAGTACAAATTCAGATGTGTCTTCATTCTTATTTCTCCAAGATCGAATCTGGTCATTTTGGGGTTGCATGTATAAAGACACCCAAGTTTCATCTATTGCCAAAGTTCGATTGCTTAAGTTGTTTTGTCTCGATAAGACTTGCATATTGTTTTTACATGCTAACACTCTATGTTCTCTTTGTTCATCCGTGAGAAAATGAGGTACCTATTTACTTAATAATTTTTTCATTTGTAAATCTTCTTTAAATATCGAAATACTGTTGTTTTACTATAATTCACCCGCATGGAAAGTTCGAGGCAAGACGATGTTCTAGTTTGGGTCAACAATTCTTTAATTTTATCTATTACATTTTCATTTTTCGAGACATCACTTGTATCGCCTCCTCGTCTATCTTCGACCACATTGTAGCCTCTCTTAATCTTAGTAACTAAATGTTTGACTTTATTTAGTTTATAGTCACTATTTCCAATTGATTTAACTAATTATTTATGAATTATCCCAGAACTGTGTCCCAGGATTACGCCAAATTTGATAAAAATCCGCTGTTCTTTATCTGAAATTGAATCTTTGAATTTTTGCAAGCTATTCATGATAATATTCAAAATTAATTGTTTATAAATAAAGCTTATAGTCTATATAAATTAATTTAAAAGTCTTGATATTATAAGTATATTATTAAAGGCGTAATTAAACAAAGTTCGAGTATCTCTTTGCGCGGAACGCCCTAATATTTCGTCCCAAATTTGTAGAACACTTTCTTTCAATTGGCTTTTTGTCATCGTGGAATACTTCCTGACCTCCCGCTTCACATGGTCCCAGAGGTGCTCAATGGGATTAAGATCTAAGGATTGACTGGACCACTCTAGGACTATATAGAGGGTTTTGAATAAATCCTTTACTTAATTCGATGTATGCTTAGGATCATTATTTTGCTGAAATATAAAATTATCCGAAAGGCCTAGAAAATCCCTCGAATCATCGAGCTTTTCAGCTAAAAATTTTTTATATTGGTATTTATATATATTAGCATCAATAAATACCTAAATTTCCAACACTAGATGCTGCCATACAACTCCAACCATCACATTTCTACCATCATGTTTCACAGTTGATGTAGTATTCTTTTCTAAGAGCTCCTATCCTGTCTTAATCCATGCCTTTTCTCTTCCATCTGACGAAAATTGGATAATCTTCGTCTCATGACTAAATAATTCCATGTCCTACTGTTTTAGTGTCCAGTTGGATCACTTTTTAGCCTTTAAAAACCTATTAAAATGTCTTTTAGAGGTCTCGAGGAGCGCTTTTTTGGTATTTTCCGTCAAAACCGCACTCAAAAAGTGTATTTATGATGGTTTTGTTCATACAACCTTTCTCGTTATTTCCTTAAGTTTCAGGCAGAGTTTTTTGCTAGATTTTTTAGGATCTTCTTCTATACATTTTACTAAAGCCATCTTGTCATCATTATTTAAAACTGGAGGCCGACCAGAACCTCTTAACCTCATCACAATATCATCTTTTTTGAATTTTGAAATTATATCATGTACTGTTGACTTTGGTATTTCCATTTCTTTGTGTATTTTCCTAACAGATAAACCCTCATTATACAATCTTACAATTTCAAATCTTTTAGCTAATTTGTTTTTTTTATAAGTCATTTTATTTCATAATATTTTTTTAAAATTACTTAAGTCATATTACTTATACAATATATGGAATTTAAAAAGTGTCCAGTTTTATTTTACACACCCAATTTAGTAAAGTATGATTTTTTATTAAAGTTAATATATAATTGGCGGCTTAAAAGCTTAAATATAGTTGTTATCATTGTATTAATAATATATATTAAAATTATATTTATTTATAATTTCTAAAAAAACTTATTACCCAAAAACTGGTGTGTCTGGACTTTTTATTCACTAACTGTACATTTCTCCTCGAAATATGTGGAAGGACATTTTGGTATTTTCTTTTTGACTTTAGAAGTGATTATTTTAGTAGGACATTTTTTATAAATAGAAGTACCTATTTCTTCTACAGATTTATGTATAGTTTTTGTACTTATTCTTTAAAGTGTCTAGTCGTCTTTTTAGAAGCAATGTTTTTGTTAATAGTGGCAGATTGTATTTGCCCTGTTTTGATTTTCAATCGTTCTCATTCTTTAAAAATAAAGGTTATTGAAATTTTATTGCTTTAACTTAATAAAGTTTATTTTCAAAAATCACATTTGTCTGTATTTAAATTTATAAAATTGGACAGGAATAACGGACCACACCTTATTGTCATACTTTTCATTTTGATTAAAATAAACTTGAATGAGTACAATAGATTGAAAAAATTCTTGCATCTTCGAATAATTCTTTTGGTCTTAAAAAGTTGTCTTTTACTTTTCTAAATAGCTAAAAATACTTTTAGAAGGTTCCAAATTGATGTATTTAAGTTCTTAACATCAACACAGATGATAAAGTATCAACTTGCGTTTTAGGCCCATAAAATGATTTTTTAGGCCTTTTCTCCCCTTTAGAATAGTTTTTTTAAACCAATAAAATCATTTAATAAAAAAATTCTATCCTCAACAAAAAAAAATAGATAATAGCTATATTTTTTTTAAAAAAAAATCAAGTTTAATTCAAAGGAAATGCCTAAAACGAGAAAAATTCCTTCAAATTCAGAGGCCATAAAGAAAATTGTATGCCATTGCTTTGTGAATGCTAATTTGTTTTTTCTTAATACTTGCTAGGGAGAGATAACTATATCTACTGGGTAAGTTTCCAAATCTACTGGGAATATTCTAGAGAAAACAAAGGAATGAAGCCACAAGGATTAACAAGAATATACTTTATATGTATCTTTAAAGTATAGTTACATCTTGTAGGTACTTAATTTAATAAAAAAGGTGTTATTATGATTTTTTGTAGTTTTGCTATTTTTAAGATCTCGGGCTTTATCGAAATACATGTTAATAAATCGAAAAAGACGGTATAAATTAAATAAAAAAAGTATGAGATGAATTTAGTCAAGCATACTATTATTTTTAATCGTCCATTTATATTCAATTTAGTAGATTTAGCAATTTTCAAAAATATATAGAAAAAATGTATTTATTATACAACACAGCTAACGCCACCTTCAGAGATTTGTTGACATCTAGTACCTTTTGCACAATCTCTAAGTATCCACTTACCATATAAACATAATTGCATTTGTGAACCTTGACATTTCATTAAACCATCTTGACATCCTCCATCATTTTGTTGGTCGTTAGGAATTCGTTGAGGTTCTTCATTGAAGCCTCTGTTTTCGGCTCCTTCATTCATGTTATTTTGAGGTTCTTCATTGGTGTTTCTATTTTCAGGACCCTCATTCATGTTTCTATTTTCAGGACCTTCATTCATTGTTCTCTGCTCTGGACCCTCATTTTTATTTCTCAACTTCGACTCAGTTTCATCATTTAAAGATCGGGATTCTGACTTAGAAGGAATCAATTCCAGTTGATTGGACTTCAATTTAGGGGCAAATGATATTTCTGGACTTAAAGATCTTGATTTAGCCTCGTCACTATGCATAGGTTGATCTATAGATGGTAGATCTGGTTTGGTTTCGTCTATTTGGGACTTTTCAAGCTCAATAGGCGCTTCTGACTGTTGGTTTAGATGATCAAAATGTTGTAACTCATTGATTGGTTTATTTTCAATTTGAGGTAGTGAATTCATCTCTCCATGTTCAACATTAAGATTTCGATTCATTTGAGACATTAGTGGCCTTCCATTGATCTCTTGTTGATTCATCGACGGAATGTTTTGCTCTTGAGCTATATTTTGCGTCATTTGTCGGTCATTTAATTCGATTTGAGGTTTATTTAATTTCATAAATTCCTCTCGATTCGTCCTTAATTGATTCATTGGAGACACTGGTAGGCCTTGTTGATTTCTAGAAGGAAATTGAGGCATTTGGGCATTCATCAACTGAAATCTTGGTATATTTTCATTAATAGGCTGATTATTGATCTGAATTCTATTAGGAGTTAATCTCTGCAGTCCTCCTCTATCCGTCATAATCTGGTTTGTTGGTGATACTGGAGGTCCTTGTTGGTTATTGAAGGGTAATTGTGGTACTTGATCATTAATTAAAGGCGTTCTTGGTACATTTTCTTGAGGAAATGACATAGGTAAATTCTTAGGTATTGATTCATCCATCATTTTAGGCATCTCATACCTCATAATCTCATTCGGTATTTGATTGATCAACGAATGTCCAGAGTTTGGCATGTCTATTTTAACTATGTAATCTTCTACCTTAGTTTGTGTTCTCTTTCGTCGATTCACTTCTTCTAATTCAATTGGGGATAAATAGGCAATCTTTTCATTTTCATCTTCCAAACTAACCATTGGAGCTTCCTCCCTCGGAGGTTGTGGGTTATTATTAGTCGCACTAGTTGGTCCTTGTGGTTGAGGCATTTCTCTTTGGTCACCTTCGTCTTGTACTTTGACTTCTGATTTTTGTGACTGGAGTTTATTATACTTGTGGGCCCATTCATCAACCATTTTCTCCGTCTCTTCATCGATACTAGGGAACAACGAAGTAGGCTTAATATCGTTTTGGTCTCTGTGCTTGGTTATTCTGCTATTAGTTCTCCTCATAGATCTTCCCATTCTACCTCGACTTCTTGTCGTTGGATTTTCAGGCAAAGGCTCGAAACTACTTTCAGTTTTGCTCGCTAATTCTTGAAATGTATCGAATTTCGTTTCTATACGAGATGACGCGCTTATTACAAGTCTTATTATAAATATGAGTTTCATTAAATTTAAAATCATTTTTGAATGCTTGGTTTTAAATCCTTCACTATTATGCGTCTGTAATTGCATAATTGATTTGCTTGAAATAAATCTTGCATAGAATTTTTAAAATGGAAATAAAGTTTATTTTCTCGTGTCTTTTTAATAAAACATGGTAACAAAAAAAATTACTTTATCAACCAACTTTTATAAGGAAATTTTAAAATGGTTGAAGCTCATTAATAATGAAAATCCCCTTTATAAATCCTATATTGTTCTATTAAAAAGGCCATGTTAATATGGCACTTTAATCCCTTTTTTATTCTCTTCTTAATTCAACCAAATTTTTAATGATTATTAATCAACTAATTATTTAATAAATGGACTACTCTGAATAAAGTGTCATTTTTAGCTCTCATTCTATTTATTTTATAAATTCAAGGAATGAGGGAAAATGCAATCCATTCGCCGTATATGCTACATTTGAGGTCTCTAAAGGAAATCAATCAACCCCAAAATTGGTATATAGATAGAGAATACGCACACACTCTCTTGAAAGAGTTTACAACTATTTTAACTCTTTAAGTTGTGAATTCTATAGAAGTCAGAGCAAATGATATGGAAATTAACTTTTAAAAAAATGATTCATTTTCCGGTGTGTACATAAAATATAAAATCTTAGCAAATAAATGGAAATGAATAACCATAAATAATAAAATAAGTTGTTTTAAAAAGAAATAGACATGTTGTTTTATTCTTCTGTAGAATATATAGCTTTATATTACATTTTGAAATAATCTTGCCATATTTTATTTAACCAGGGGCAGATCTAGGATTGCGTGACTAAGAGTGAAACTTTTTCATTGATTATATAGATAAAACTGTTTAAAAATGCTTTTTATAACACAAATACATAATTTTATCTTTTATTATTGGTGTTTTAGGACGAAAAAAACCACTTGAACCCCCTTGGTCCTTTCTTGTTTTGATAGGCTAGGGAGGGGGTTGCGTCCCTTCAGCTCCATACTGCTATTAACAAAAAAATTAAAAATATATAACTTTTGAGCCCTAAATGTATGAAAATTATTTAGAGGTTTTTTTAGAAAATGTATAAAGACTAGAGTTTGCATGAAATCTCTTATAGAGTTATTCAAAACAAAATTTACCCTTGAAATCGGTATAAAATTGGTTTATATTAGATTAAATGATCCTTCAACCCCTGTAAATTATTTCTCTCGAAGAATTTTCATTTAGCCAAAAAGTTCTCAAGAAACATTGATAGAATCATATTTCTTCCACTTAATGATGCGAACTTTTTTGTTAGATGCTTAATCAATAAAATATGTTTTTTATTTCTAAAATGAAACCTCTCTAGCTCTAACCTTTTCACCTTTCCTATAATCACCAAAGACGACAATAGCATCACCATAATCGACAACTTGCTTACTTGAAAAAAGTGGGATTTGAACTTTTTTACTATTATCTTGACCATAAACCAAATCCACTATCCTAAACTTAGAGTCTGGTTGATTACGTTTGTTTTGGATATATTTATCAATTTTGTTATTATTTATATCATCATCTGCGTTTGGTATGCTATTGTCGTTGTCTTCAATCTCACTTTGACTGTCTTCGATCTCAAAGATGTCGTTATCGGTGTCGAACTCCTCCTCTTGGCTAAAGGTTGGAGGGATTATGGTTAGTAGTATAAAATGGTATAGTTTCATTAATAAAGTTTGGCTTGAAATTTATTTGGCGATTTATATGCATTGATTGCATGATTTCAATATGATTCGCTTTAGCTGCATAAGGCTATTTTCGTTCAGAGTAGTCCCTTTTTGATTCTCTTCTTAATTCAACCCAATTTTTAATGAATCTAGATTATTCTCACTCTTAATCAACCGATTATTTAATAAGTAATATGGGGACTACTCTGAACAAAAATAAAGTGCCATAATAATCATGCATTTGGGATTACTTTCTTTAACTATACCACAATTTTGTGTTATAAAGGCGTATTTATCTAGTATTATAATAATCAAACTTATCAAATTTGTATTTTCTCAATACAGTCTTAATCTTCATAAGTCGATTGTTTTTTGGAAATTTTAGCATAACCTTAAATAAAATAAAACTTTCGAGAAAATGAAATTCAAATAAATTTATATTATATTTTAAGTTCTTTTCGCTTCTAAATTGATTTATGATTAAGTTGGAAGTATTTTTT
Organism: Holacanthella duospinosa; assembly: GCA_002738285.1. Classification (NCBI taxonomy): domain Eukaryota; kingdom Metazoa; phylum Arthropoda; class Collembola; order Poduromorpha; family Neanuridae; genus Holacanthella; species Holacanthella duospinosa. Next base: position 15,489 of record NIPM01001391.1, read on the forward strand.
GATATGAAATCTGCAGAAGAGTTAGAGTTTGATTTAAAAGGACCCGTAAGTGCTATAAAGTAGCAAATTCTATTAAATTTTTATTTCTGTTTTTGGCCATACATTGTTATTATACCCCATTCAAAAATAAAAGGTATTTAAAACTTGTGATTTATGATTAAAGTGCCATATGGGACAAAACTTTTGAAGCCTTGGTTATAATTCCAAATAGAACTTTTGCAAAAAATGAGTTGGATTATAAACATCAATTTTACACAAGAAAATATTTATAATTTAAAACAGTTTTTCTTAAAAATTGGATTTGTTTTGATATTTCTCCAGTTAATTCTCTGTCTTATAAATAGGATTGAATTAAATTGATGTGAAAAAATGAAAGAGAATCTAGGCTAAAATTTATCAAAAAAAATAATGGTCTTATAAAAAGGGCTTGCTATTGTTCTTATTCGATAAAGGTGAGTGAATTCTATAAGTAATTGAAAGCAATAAAATCATAAATCATGTTTTATTAATCAAAATATACATAAAATATTGAAAGCTAGAGTCAGATATTAGAATGTGGATTATTTAGGAGTACTTATATATGGCTTAGGGACCGAGTATTACCTCCCTCTTGATATGGCACTTTATTTTCGTTCAGAGTAGTCCATTTATTAAATAATTGGTTGATCAATAATCTAGATTCATTAAAAAGTTGGTTGAATTAAGAAGAGAATTAAAAAGGGACTACTCTGAACGAAAATAAACTCCCATATTTAATCTTGCTCCTTATACTGTTTTTAAACCTGTTTTCATCTAATCTATTTATACATAAAATCTTTAAAATAAAAATTATCTTTAAATTTATCTGTTTTTATTTTTCAAAAAGAATATTAACATCTTTCGAAATTTTTTTGACAGATCTTAGTGCAAATATAGATTAAATATACTATAAATTATTACATAAATTGTTCATTCTATATGGTTTTTATTTTACAATTAAGCCATATTCAATGGATTAATTGTGTTTGAGGGCGAAAGCAATTAGTTTCACAACCAAAAAGAAGAACAATAAAACCAGTAACAACGATAAAAAGTCTATAAAAGGCTAAATAATAATATTATATAACGACCTCAAATCCTCCAATCCAAATCAAAATGTTCTATTTATTATCAATTTTATCTACTGTTTGGTCTCATATTGAAATGATTGAACCAGCACCCAGATTTAGTAAACATAACAAGGCCTATAGTGAAATTGATTATGATATGAATGCACCTTTAGGAACAAATGAAGGATTTAATTATGAATATCCATGTAGGACCACCAAAACATTTAAATCTGGTCTCAATTTTCCGATTTACAAAAGCTATAAAGCTGGTTCTAGCATCGAGGTGATTTTATCGGGAACTGCTTATCACAATGGAGGTAATTGCGAGTTCAGTTTAAGCTATGATGGTCTTACATTTATCACTATTCATCGAGTTCTCGGAAACTGTCTTATGGAAGGCAAGCGGAGTTACAATATTCCGTTGCCAATTGGTACTCCTGCTGGTAAAAAAGTCACATTCGCATGGAGTTGGGTCAACAGAAGTGGAAATAGAGAATTTTATATGAATTGTGCTGATATAGAAATATTAAACCCTAATTCTCAATCACTTAGTGGTACAAAGATGGTAGTTGCAAATTTGCCTGGCTATCCTATAATTCCCGAGGAGGGTTTTGAAAGTGGTAATAAGCTATATGAACAAGCTGAAATTCTGACTTATACTCCTAGTCCTAATAATTACATCCCTAGTTCTTCTTATAAGAGTTCAATGAGCGCAAGTTCGATGCCTCATAGCTCTGTTTATTCTTCAAAATTTGATGCTAATAAATCAAAATCTGACGTCAGACCTACCGTTTCTTATAAAGATCCAATAACTCCTAGCTCTTCTGTAAAAAGCAAAGTCAATTCTATACCTCTTAGTTCAGTTTATTCATCAGGATTTGAGGCCAGCAGATCAAGATCAGATATCAAGCCTACTTCCTCTTATAAGAATTCTATTATTCATAGCTCAATACATTATAGCTCTATCTATTCATCTGGGTTCAGTAGTAAATCAAGACTCGATTTAAGACCTACTTATAAAAATCCTATAATTTCTAGCTCAACTACAAAGAGTGAATTCAGCCTACCGCTCCATAGCTCTATTTATTCTTCAGCCATTTCAAGCAATTCTACCGTAATTTCGATGACGAAGTCTTCTTCCTACGTTCATAGAAGCACTTTTCATAAAACTGACAAAGTAAGTAAAACAACAGGTTATAAAGAAACTCAGATCATGTCTTCGTTAGTTCCTACCAGTTCTTCTCCTGGTTGCTCTTCTATTCTTTCGTTCTCTACTATTCGTCAAAGCTGGTCTCTCGACACTAAAAGTAGTTATACACCAAGCATAACAAGTGGTGGAATTCCAGTGAAACCAACTCAAAGTCATGAACGAATTGAAAGAAACAGAAGTATTGATTTGCCCAAAAAATCTCCTCAAGGAATCAAGTTAAGTTGTTCTAAAGAAGGATTTATGCACTGTTTAGGTGAGGATATTTTCCTTACTTGTAATCATGGCTATTATGTACCGCGTAAATGTGCTCCTGGTACTATTTGTATGTCTTATAGTGTGGAAGGCGCTATCTTGTGCGCTTAAAATCTATCATTTTATTTTTGCAATAAACATGTCTCTTTATATAAGTGAAAAAAACATTTTATTTATACTAACAGGATCTTTTAGCCATTTTAATGTTTGATCTAAATCTTTTTTGGTTGAACTTTAGTATTTTGCCTCCACCCAAAAAAGGAAATATTAATAATTAAAACGTGTAATTCTTATGATTTTATTATAAAGAAAAGCTTAATATTCTTATTCAAAATAATCAATTGTTATAATAATCATAATGTATACATTTGAGTGCATCAATAAATTTAGACCATTCTTTTCCTTTATTTTGCATTCTCCATATATATTCACCCAAATGTACGTCAATACCACCACTTGTTCTATTTCTGACATGTATTCGTCTTTTTAATCCACTATTTAGTCCTTCTGTATCATTTGTACAAGCGCCAGTTTCTTTATTCATAAACTCGATAGAATGATTGACAGTCAAGTGCTTATATCCATATTCTTCTAAGTTGCTGTATCTTTTCCATAAATCTATGTGTATCTTTGTGCCAACAATAACATGTTTCTGAACTTTCGTTATTAAAGTTTCAGCGCTTCTATTTTCAATCTTTGCTAAGAATATCTTCCCATTTGGAAGCTTTTCTATTCCGACAAGAAGCAAAACTACTGAAATATGATGGTCTTTATTGTATTTCCGTTTACCTAGCTTTGTTTCATCAATTGAAACAGATATTCCTTCACCACCAATAATTTCATCTTCAAGATCTAAAGCTAAAGTAAATAGCTCTCTAAAATTGCGATAAAAATTACATATTATGGTTTTAGAATGTGCAGTTAAAGCAATAGATGTTTCCACTGAAGCTTTTGCCAACAATAATTGTGCAATTTTGAAAAACTTCTTTGTATGCTATTTTTACAGAATCAAAAAAGTATGCTTGTTTATGGATATTCTTGTACCTCTATTAATACAAGTTCTCTTATAACATCGAAAACTTTTGGAATCTTCGTTTCTTTTCATTGGAAATTGGAAATTGAAAATTAATACACTTAATTTCATCATAAAATACTTTCTCCTGTAACAGAAATTGATAAGCATATTAATTATTGGGAAACATTGTATTTAATTCTTGAATTATAGGTATTCTATCCATTTGCTTGTATTCAGAATTCTTTAAATTTTAATGATTATCATACAAATTTTACGCGTGTAATTTCCTTTCTTGCGTGGAGGCAAAATACTAAATTACTCCCAGGTCAGATCCTGTGAAACAGCTTCACAGATGTGGAAGAAGTTTAAAGGACTCTTTAAAGTATCATCAACTGCAGCTATTGTAAATGCACTATCATTATTAATGAAAAAATAATTGAAAAGAAATGAGAATGTTATAGCCCATTTAGGTAAAATGGAGCAACTTTTTAGACTTGCACATAAAGGAGAATCTCTGAATAGGAAAAATGTATTAATACTCATTGTTATGTTATCCATGGGAGATGAATGGTCGACATTCTTTACAACATTAAGAGGTAGTCAGGAGAAAATGACCTCTTACACTAAGTTTAAAGCTAAAATAGTGGCTGAGGCACTCTTAAGAAATGACTATGATGATACTGATATCAAAAGTTCATTCAGATGTGAAATTATACTGAGAAAAGAAACAATATAAAAGGATTTAAAGGAAAGTGTTTTAAATACAATAAAGAAATTCATGGAGCTATTGATTTAGAGTAAAGACTACTGGAGCTCATATTGCCAAAACTAACAGAAGTAAGCATAGTGCTTTTATTAGGGCGTTCCGAGAAAGAGGCACTCGAAAAAATTTAAATAAAAATTTTAGTATAAAAGATTAAAGTTGAAAATTAGTATGTTTATAGATACGAACTTTCTGCATCTATTAAACTTCTCCATCTTTCGGGTAACTTCTGGATACTATTCATAAAACCTTTAGCATTAAGCTCCTGAATTGCAGTTTCTAGCTGAATTTCTAGTTCATGCCAATCATCATAAATGTTTTCCTTTAACTTTCTCTTTAGTTTTCCAAAACAATTGAAATCAGGTGGGCTAATATCAGGGCTATAGGTAGAATGATCCCAACCCCTACTATTTTCATCAATAAAATACAGCTTTATAAGATTTGATTTATGTGGCCTAGCACTATCATGTAATATTATAGGTATCTTGAATTTCTTATCAGGTAACCATTTGTTTAATAATTCGATTAGAAAGTTTTTATAGAAATCTGAAGTTATAGTCTCATTAGGAATACAGAGCTTCCAATAAGCAACACCTTGAAAATCCATTGCTAATATTAGCATTCTCTTTTTTCATATTTAGATTGAAGTACAAATTCAGGTGTGTCTTCATTCTTATTTCTCCAAGATCGAATCTGGTCATTTTGGGGTTGCATGTATAAAGACACCCAAGTT
>NIPM01001392.1:0-20281 GCA_002738285.1 Holacanthella duospinosa
TCATTCAAGAAACTAAAATTCCTCGACTAATTAGAATAGAATTATGTTTCAAAAATTTTGTCCCAAATGGAAGGAAATTTTTGAAAAAACAGAATATTTTAGTTGATAAAATGAGGAAATTCTTGAAGAAAATGTATTACACTGCCCGTCAAAAGTGATTCAGTGTTTGGGAAATTCGAACTTAAATGGTATTCATGAATGAGTAAGACTTCAAGCAAGCCAATACTCATATGGCACAAAATTTTAGAAGCCTCGGTTATAATTCTTTCATCATAGTGAAAATAGGTTGAGGAAGCAACTAAAATAGCAAGAAATATAACTAACAGATATTTTATGGATAGTAAAGTTGATAAATACATAACTTTATTTTCATTCTTACTATTTTATTCACTCAAGAAACTAAAATTCCTCGACTAATTAGAATAGAATTATGTTTCAAAAATTTTGTCCCATATGGTAGATAGATACAGTCTTTGTCTATAACTATCAAAATATTATAGATATCTTTTAAATATTGATAGAGATATGATTGCTCAAAGTTGAAAGTAGGTGATTCAGTGTTTTGACGAGTTTTTTAAATTTACAAAATTTTCATTCTAGAACATTCTAAAATACCGCAAAATTGTTCATTTTTATTTTAAATCCTTAGCAGAAGGTATTAAGGCTTATTTGCTATGACAAGAAGAACATTGAAGAAAATTGAAACAAGAATTAACGAACTTGCTTTAAATGGAAAATCTTCAAGAAAAATAGATGAAATTGTTGGCGTTTCACAATCAACAGTGTCCAGAGTAATAAATAGAGTTGAAAAATATACTCCAGAGCCTATAATAGGTCGTCCTCGGGTCTTAGATAAGTATTATTGAAAATATATTGGAAGATTAGCAACAAGTGGTAAATGCTCCACCTCTACAGAAATACAACGAGAACTCAAGACATATGTAGGAATATCCGCCTCTTCGAGTACTATACTGCGCACATTAAAACGTAGCAACATCGTATCTAGATACAAAAAGAAATACCCACAATTAAAAAAATCTCATCGTCGAGCAAGATCGGAATTTGAAAAAACACACAGAAATTGGGAAAATAAGGACTGTGATATGGTTATATGGTCAGATGAGACTAAAGTTAATCTAGAGGGATCTGATGGACGTGATTGAACTTTCAAAAAATCGGGGAATCACTCAGAGATCACAATATTACTCAATCAAAAAAATTCGGTGGTGGATCATTATGGTTTGGGGATGTATGCTTTCATCAAGTGTTGGGTATCTTTGTAGAATTGATGGCAGTGTTAATGCTGAGATATATGAGACTATTCTGGATGATGAGCTGATGTATAAAATTGACTTGTATGGCTTGGTCAAATCTAAAATTGTCTTTCAAATTGACAATGCGTCCTCTCATACCGCTTCAAGTATAAAAAAATGATTCAAAAGAAATGAAATAAAGATAATGAGATGGCTTGCACAATCTCCTGACCTTAACCCAATTGAGCATCTATGGGATCATATGAAAAGAGAGCTAAAAATTCGACCACCATGTAAAGACAAAGATGAACTTTGTGAGATAATTCAAGATATATGGAACAATATTTCAGCTGAAGTATGTCTTAAGCTTGTTAGATCAATGCCTAGAAGACTCGAACAGATAAGAAAAACCAAGGGCGGGCACACAATCTATTGATTTTTCATTTTTTAAAAAATTCGACAAAACACTGAATCACCTACTTTCAACTTTGAGCAATCATATCTCTATCAATATTTAAAAGATATCTATAATATATGGAATTTATAGAAAAAGGCTGTAATTATCTACCATATGAGTATTAGTTTGCTTGAAGTCTTACTCATTCATGAATTACCATTTAAGTTCGAATTTCCCAAACACTGAGTCACTTTTGACGGGCAGTGTATATGCGGAAATGAAATAGCCAAAATCAAAAGCAGAAATTATGAAATGTATGTAAAATAGATTAAAAATAAAAATAAAATATTTATATTATTTAATTATTTTGTCGTATTTTTTCCCCTACTCTTTCACTTATCGCAATATAATGACTTCTTTTAAGTAGCCAAAATACAACTTTATACAAAGTATTAATCGATAGGTTTCTCCCATAAAACTATTACGCCGTTTCACGCAAAGAGGTAAAGGAAAAAATTAATGAGATAAAAAGATGAAACTTTGTACTTTATATGTATGAACCTTCTACTTTTATTACATCGCTCCATCTTTAAGCTAGCTGCTGAATACCATTCATATGACCCTTTATATTAAGTTCCTGGATAATAGTCTCTAGTTGTAATTCCAACTCTTCCCAATTGTCATAATCATTTTCTCTTAACTTCCTCTTTAATTTACCAAAACAATTAAAATCAGGTGGAATTATATCTGGACTATATGGAGGATGATACCAAGTGTGGATTTTGTTATCATCAAAAAAATCCATTACAAGATTTGATTTATGAGGCCTTGCATTATCCTGTACAACCATAGGATACTTGAATTTTTTATCAGGTAGCTATTTTAGTAAAACTTCATTAATAAAGCCTATATAGACTTCTGAAGTTACCGTCTCTTTAGGTGCACAAAGCTTCCAATATGCAACACCATTATAATCCATTCCTAGTATAAACATTCTTTTTCTCTGATAGTTTGATATTGCTACAATTTGTGGTGGGCTTTCGTCCTTAGTTCTCGAAAATCGAGACTGGTCGCGCTGAGGTTGCATATATAAAGTAAGCCAAGTTTCATCTATAGCCAATGTTCTGTTTATTAGGGTTCTTTGTTTTGATAACTGCTCTAAATTATATCTACATGCTAATACTCTATGTTCTCTTTATTCCTGTGTGAGAAAATGAGGAACCCATTTGTTCAATAATTTCTTCATTTGTAAATCTTCTGTTAAATACCGATAAACAGTAGCTTTGCTACAATTTACTAACATGGAAAGTTCGAGGCGCGACTAGATTCTACTTTGAGCAAGTTATTCTGTAATTTTCTCAATTGCATTTTTTATTATTAAATGATTACTTGTATCGCCTCCTCTAGTGTCTTCAAAGCAATTTTGGCCCTTATTAAACTTAGAAACCATGTTTTTATTGTATTATATTTATAGACCTTTTCTCCTATCGTTTTAACCAATTCTTTGTGTATTATTCCCGAACTTTGGCCTAGAAATACTCCAAATTTGATAAATACACATTGTTCTTTATCGGTTATTGAATTTTTGTAAGTTATTCATTATAGTAATTTAAACAAAGATGCTTTAAAAATAAAGCTTAATTTATAGAAAATATTATATATATATCTTGGCACTAGATATTAATTTGCATATTTATTATTAATTAAAGTTCGCTTTCCTTTTTGCGTAAAGGGCGTAATATTTTAAAAATATAAAATCAAATAAGATGAATTGTAAAATAATCTTCACACCTATAGGTTTATTTCTATGTCTTTTTATTCATTTCGAGTGTTTATTGAGTCAAATTTGTATATATTTTCTTAATTTTAGTTCTAAACTTTCTCACCATAAATCATAGCAACAAAATTTGCATCATAGTTAAAACTCTATTAATAATTATAGAATGCATAAAAATCAATATTTATACTTGTAACTCCATAATTTAATATTTAATGCTCGATTTAAAATTCGGCTATTTCATTTCCGCATATATTAAAACATTTTTTTAGAAAATTTTATATTATATTTTCTTTACATTTTTATTTTGTAAAAATTCCATTTATCGGTGTATTTTATTAATGATTTTTGTTTATTTTTGTCATATTTTTGTTTTTTTGTAGTAAGTTAGTTGCATTATCTACTTTGACTAAAGCTTGGTGGTTATTTCTGATAATGACTAAATTATCCACATTGACTGCATACGAATTTGAACGTAAAGGAATGATTCATTAGAATTTTATTATTATACTCGATCAAAAGTCCGATAAAACATGTTTTTAAATACTTTATAAAAAGGCTATTTAGTTGAATAGATAAAATAAACGATATTTTATCGACTCGTTAACATCGAATTCTTTGTTAAACAATCATATTGTCTATAAAAAGGAGAATAACTTAGTTATATTATAATTAAAATCCATTAAGATTTCAATGAGATATCTTTGACTGTATTTACAATAATTGTAGATGTTTGGGTTCATGAATCCCTATAGCTTGGTCAGAATCGTTACTGAAACATCCTAACAATGCTGAAAGAATTAAAAGATCATCTTTGCGATCTGTTTAAGGTTTAAGGTCACTTTATGACTTAATATATGATTTATGTGCAAAGTATCTTTTATATTAGTCAAATGTACCATTTTAGTCGTATATTCAGTCTTTTCATAATAATTTCACGGATATTTTCGCATTGTTCATATCTTCAAAGTTTGGATTCTATACGATTAAGTTATATCTAATGAATCAGAATAAATGAGATCATATTAAGAAAGTTTCATAAAGTTTTATTATTATATTATTTGAATTTATTTGCTTGACATTATTGAAAAGCTTACATGCTTGTGTAAAAATGTCACAAATTTTGATCTAGGATGAGATGCCTTTAGAACAGGCACTGCCAAATGCGGCCCGTTTCAAAATTTTGGCGGCCCGTGGCATTATTTTTACTCTTTTTGATCTATTGAGCTGATTAAATTTCATTCATTTGAAAAATTACACGTAAAAGAATTAAATGAACAAAAGAACAACTCATGAAGATGAAAACAGGCAATTTAAAAGTGAATGGACTGAATTATACGGAATTATCGAAGTTGGTAATAGAATCAATTGTTTGCAGTGCAATTTCAATACCAAAACTTATAAAGCCTATAATTTAAAAAGACATAGAATCTATGCATAATACATTCGCAGCAAATTATCCAGAAGGACAAGAAAGAAAAATAATGATAGACAACTTATTATTAGAAAGAAGTTCTCAGTCTATAAGTATCAATTTGTTTGTAAGCGATAGTCAGAGAAAACTAGAAGCAACTTACGCAATTGCATTAAATATAGTGAAAGCAGGGAAATGTTTTAATACTGGTCAATTCATTCAATGCTGTATGGTAGAGACGGCCAAAACACTTTTTATCAATAAGCCATATCAAGCCGAAGTTATATCATAACTAGAATCTTTATCTATATCAGAACAAACCACTAAAAGACTCATTATGCACTTATATGAATAGGTAAAATAATTCATTTGAACGATATTTCTAAATCTGGTTTTCTATCTATCTCGATAGATGAATCTACAGACATAAGAAATGTGGCTCAATGTGCGGTTGTAATAAGATTTTTGACAAAATCAGGTATTGTAGAAGAACTATTTGAGCTTATTCCATTAACATCGACCACAAAAGGAATTGTATTTCTAATAATATAATTAAGAGATTAAATGAATTTGGTATTAATATTAGCTCGATTGTTTCTATATGTACAGATGGTGCCCCAAACATGCTTTCTCCGAATGTTGGATGTGATAAATTTATAATTGATGAAGTTGGGCACAGTATGATAAATTTACATTGTATTTTACACCAGGAAAATCAAACTTCTAAGGTATTCAATAAAATAGAAGAATTAAAATCGGTGATGAATTTTATTGTTAAGATCATCAACTTTATTAAGTGTAATGGATTGAAATGCAGGCAATTTACTGAATTATTGAATGAATTAGATTATTATTATGATGGATTGGTTTATTTTAGTTCTATTCGCTGGCTTTCTAGATATTCAGCATTAAAAGGGTTTAGTGATTGTTTAGACGAAATAAAGATATTTATAGTAGATAAACAGTTTGAAGATAATCATAGTATCATTTTTAGCGAAATTGGTCTTCAAAATTTCTTCTTTTTATTAGATATCACGAACCATCTCAATACTCTCAATCTTAAGCTTCAAGGAAAAGGAAATACTGCATTTCAGCTTATAGAAAGTATATTATCATTTGAAGACAAACTAAGTAGAGTTGATAAAGATTGCGCGAATGAAACATTTAATCATTTTAATAATTTGAAGCAATTTAGAAATGGCAATAGCTTCACTCAAGAAAATATTATTAGTGGTACTATTTTTTCTGGATATATTAAAGATATATCTGAAGCTTTTAGAGAAAGATTTATAGACTTTAGAAAACACTATGATACGTTAAAATTTATGATTTGGTCTTTAAAATCTGATGTTTATTCGTTAAATATTGATTGTTTTCCTGGAGTCAATGCCGCTGATCTGGAATTAGAGTTATTGGATATTGAAAACTCTGCATATTTAGTGTCAAAATTAAATAATATGGAAAAAGAAATTAGAATTCAATAGAAGACGTTGTATATCATTGTTGGAATACTTTTCCTACTTCATTTCAACATTCAAAACGACTCGCTTTTGGATTATTGACTATTTTTAGATCAATTTACAGATGCGAGCAGTTTTTTTCAACTATGAAGTTTATTAAAAGTAAACATAGATCAAATCTCAATGACGATACTTTAAATGCTTTAATGAAGTTAAAAACATTAGTTTATGAACCTAATATAAAAATTCAAACTTCCAAATTCAAAAACATTAAAATCGATTAATTAAACACTATTTTTACCTAAAAATACATTCCGGCCCTTTAAAGTTTTCCAAAAATGCTGAATTTAGAAAATTTGGCTCGTAGAGCCAAACCATTTGGAGGCCCCTGCTTTAGAAGGTAGAATACTATCGCTATTACTAGTATTTCAAATGCTATGAAAAGATGACCAACAAGTATGCCTACATTCCATTGAGTGGACCTTTGTTCTTCTTTTTTGGGTCGAGTCGGATTGCTTTGGAACATTAAGATGGAACTACATAAAAGAAGAAGAAGAAAGGTCCACTCAATGGAATGTAGGCATACTTGTTGGTCATCTTTTCATAGCATTCTTTACCTGTTGCTGTTAACACCAGCATTCTCTAAAAGTTCAGATCTAACGATCTTATATGAAAATTGATTAAGATTTTTTGAATAATACAACCTTTTCCTCATTCATATAAATTGTCTTTATGTATGCATTATTAGTACTTATTAAACCTTCTATTCTACCTCTTCTATCAAGATCTTAACAACGGCAGCTGGAGGAGGGTGAAACCTGGCATTTTGTTTTTAATACATGGAGTGATATAACTACTAAAATAAGAAGTTAGCTACTCTTTAGTATCTGGAATAATTTAGATCCAAATTCCAATTTGATTACAGAAAGAGGGCAAACTGTAATTTTTATTTTATATACCTAAGAAATTCCCAATAAGCTTTCAATAAATTCCAAATCATCTTTATCAGGATCATCTTCTTCGATAATCTTAAAATTAGATCCAAAATGTTCTACCTCTTTAGGCTCTACAAGTCTAACAGTCTCTTCCGGGGTCGGAGTCTGCAATGAAGAGGTGGAACTTGGGCTCGAACTTTCCGAAGAACTGGAGCTTGAAGTGTCTATCAAATCATGTGATTCTGAGCTTACTGAACTTTGTAGAAATTGCTCATAATCATCTTCCTCAAAAGGATAAACACACTAGAAAGATTAGGTATTGGGAGGGGAATTACTTTGGTGTTGATACATATGGTTATTGAGTCTTGATGATTTATGCGTAATGTCTTTAGCTTCTTTGAGCATTTAGGACACTTCTCCATTTTTTCGAAAAAATTTGCTGAGGATTTGAGACTAAAACAAATTGGAAGGAAATTTTTGAAGAAAATATTATTTTTTGGTTGAAATAGTTGGAAATAAAATATTTAATATCATTTAGTTGAAATATATATAGAAAATTTTCATTTTTATCAACCAAAACAGCTTTTTTTATAATTATTAAAACTTTTCAACCACAATTCTTCAAGAATTTACTCATTTTATCAACCAAATACATTATAATTTCTTCAAAAATTTTCTTCCAATTAGGCGAAAAGACTAAATTTATCACCAGAGATTAAAAACTTATCCACTGACCATGACCAAGTCATTTGAAAAACTCAATATAAAAACACACATGATGGTTCTAAACTCCAAAGTATTAATCAAGAAAAGTATACATTTGTGTAGATCACGAGAACTGTTATTGGTTTAAGTAATATTGATGTAATTTAATTTTTAATCTGGTTTTAAACCTCATCCATTCGTCAGTATAGCTTAGAAGAGTTAGCCTTTTCATTAATGTTGATTTAACCGAGTCACGATTTTACCCGAAATTGGAATCATAAATAGCTGAAAAAGGGAGAAAAAAGCGATACATAACAAGAAGGAGGCTGATTCAATGAGCCAATATGAACCATAGCATACAACAAGTACAAATAAGTCTTAACCTCAAAATCATTTGAGTATGTTTCCCTCGAAGAGTTTATGTTTAAATGCAGTTTTTTGTTGAATTTAGACTTATATAATTTAATAAAATTAAAAACTCCAAAAAATAAAAGTATAAAAACAATGGAAAGTAATCAAAAACTAAATCAATGAAATTACAAGGCAAAACAGCAATAGTAACCGGGGGTGCTAGTGGCATCGGTAGGGCTATAGTTGAGGAATTGTATTGTAGGGATATGAATATAGTTTTCGGCGATATTGACGAGAAGGCTGGCTTGGAGCTTCAAAGAAGCTTAAACAAAAATAGCGCAAAGATCAGGGTGCTCTTCTTGGTCTGTGACGTCAACGAAGCTAAACAATTGGAATCATTATTCAAATTAGCCACGTCCAACTTTACCAATCAAGTGAATCTCTTTATCAACAATGCTGGTATTGCCAATGAGAATAAAAATTGGTCTGATTTGGAGCAGGTGAACAACATCATTAATCTGAATTTGGTAAGTGCCATGAAAGGCACAATGATGGCTGTAAATTACATCAAGGATGGCGGTTGCATCATCAACGTGGGCTCCTTGGCTGGTTTGATCCCTAACGAAAATATGCCGATTTATTCGGCTTCCAAAGCAGGATTATTACATTACACCAGATGTATGAAATATTTGAATGAATACAACATTAGAGTAAATGCAGTTGCCCCATCTTTTGTTTTAACAAATATGACCAAAAATTTCAAGTCAACTAAGGATGAGAAATTTGACAGAGTTGCTAAATCTAACTTGAAGTCTATTGGTGGATTTTTGGATATCAAATATGTCGTTAATGCTACTTTAAATTTGGCTTTGGATGATGAACTTTATGGCGATGTCTTGTCTGTTTGTCCAAAGTTTGGCTTTCAACTTTGTTAAATTAAATATTATGTATGATTTAAAAGGATAACATTTTAATAGATTTTTCTGACTCTAAAAAGTTCCACTAAGAATCTCTTAAATAATTATTGCAATTTAGTAAATAGAATCTTTACCATTTTCAAACATTTCATATTGATCATTCCATTCTCATCACATTTTACATTTTAGTTCAAACCAATCTGCAGTCAACTCGAGCTGAACCGAACTATAAGCTTCATTAACATCCATCGAATAACTTACAGAGAATGAGTAGCCAAAACATATCCAAGAAAAGAAAAGTAACACCCCAAATTAACCAAGTAAAGTTCATAGCAGATGGTGTATTTTATGCCGAATTGAACGAATTTTTTACCAGAGAATTAGCAGCGGAGAATTATGCCGGTGTAGAAGTTCGAGTTACCCCAACGAGGACTGAAATTATCCTCAAGGTTAGTCAGATCCAAAGAGTTATCGGTGATAAAGGTAAGAGAATTAGAGAATTGCAATTCTTGGTTCAAAAAAGATTCAATTTCCCTGATAACACGGTCGAGCTTTACGTTGATAAAATATTGGCTCCTGGCTTATCTGCCGTTGCTCAAGCTGAGTCTTTAAAGTTTAAATTATTAAATGGTTTAGCTGTTAGAAGGTCCCTAATCGATCTAATTTTTCTAGAGCTTGTTACAGTGTTTTAAGATACATCATGGAATCTGGTGCTAAAGGATGTGAAGTTGTTATATCTGGTAAATTGCGTGCTCAGCGTGCCAAATCTATGAAATTCTGTGATGGATTCATGATTCATTCCGGTCAACCAGCAAAAGATTTCATCGACTACGCAGTCAGACACGTTAAAATGAGACAAGGTAAGCAACTTGATTTCGATTTGTTTAGGTGTTTTAGGAGTCAAAGTAAAGATTATGTTAGAAACCGATACTACTGGTAGAAAAGGACCTAAACATACTCTTCCAGATATGGTCACTATATTGGATCCTAAAGATGAGCCTCTTATTACCGAACCTATGTCCCAGGCTTTCCAATTAGATGATTCTAGAAAGGAACAAGCTCCTGGTCAGCAACAAAGACCAGGTGGATTTGAGCAGTAGAATTAGCTGTCTTGATTTTAAAAGACCATTTATTTTTCTTAATTTGTTTTTTTAGCCTCAATAGTCAACTCTTTCTTTTTCAATCAAGCTGTTTTTCTTTCACAAAATGAGTTTGATCAATAAAATCTCCTTAGGAAAATATTACGCCGTTTCACGCAAAGAGGTAAAGGGAAAAATTAATTATGAGATAAAAAGATGAAACTTTGTACTTTATATATATGAACCTTCTACTTTTATTACATCGCACCATCTTTCAGCTAGCTGCTGAATACCATTCATATGACCCTTTATATTAAGTTCCTGGATAATAGTCTCTAGTTGTAATTCCAACTCTTCCCAATTGTCATAATCATTTTCTCTTAACATCCTCTTTAATTTACCAAAACAATTAAAATCAGGTGGAATTATATCTGGACTATATGGGACAAAATTTTCGAAACATAAATCTATTCTAATTGGTGGAGGAAATTTAGTTTCTTGGATGAATAAAATAGTAAGAATGAAAATAAATTCATGTATTTATCAACTTTACTATCTATAAAATAAGTGTTAGTTATAATTCTTGCTATTTTAGTTGCTTCCTCAACCTATTTTCACTGTGATGCATTAATATTCTAGAATTATAACCGAGGCTTCAAAAATTTTGTCCCATATGGAGGATGATACCAAGTGCGATTTTGTTATCATCAAAAAAATCCATTACAAGCTTTGATTTATGAGGACTTGCATTATCCTGTAAAACCATAGGATATTTGAATTTCTTAACAGGTAGCTATTTTAGTAAAATTTCATTAATAAAGTCTATATAGACTTCTGAAGTTACCGTCTCTTTAGGTGCACAAAGCTTCCAATATGCAACACCATTATAATCCATTGCTAGTATAAACATTCTTTTTCTCTGATGGTTTGATATTGCTATAATTTGTGGTGGGCTTTCGTCCTTAGTTCTCGAAAATCGAGACTGGTCGCGCTGAGGTTGCATATATAAAGTAAGCCAAGTTTCATCTATAGCCAATGTTCTGTTTATTAAGGTTCTTTGTTTTGATAACTGCTCTAAATTATATCTACATGCTAATACTCTATGTTCTCTTTATTCCTGTGTGAGAAAATGAGGAACCCATTTGTTCAATAATTTCTTCATTTGTAAATCTTCTGTTAAATACCGATAAACAGTAGCTTTGCTACAATTTACTAACATGGAAAGTTCGAGGCGCGACTAGATTCTACTTTAAGCAAGTTATTCTGTAATTTTCTCAATTGTATTTTCTTTTATTAAATGATTACTTGTATCGCCTCCTCTAGTGTC
This sequence comes from Holacanthella duospinosa, assembly GCA_002738285.1. Classification (NCBI taxonomy): domain Eukaryota; kingdom Metazoa; phylum Arthropoda; class Collembola; order Poduromorpha; family Neanuridae; genus Holacanthella; species Holacanthella duospinosa. The sequence continues at coordinate 11,616 of NIPM01001392.1, forward strand.
TTCAAAGCAATTTTGACCCTTATTAAACTTAGAAACCATATTTTTATTGTATTATATTTATAGACCTTTTCTCCTATCGTTTTAACCAATTCTTTGTGTATTATTCCCGAACTGTGGCCTAGAAATACTCCAAATTTGATAAATACACATTGTTCTTTATCGATTATTGAATTTTTGTAAGTTATCCATTATAATAATTTAAACAAAGATGCTTTAAAAATAAAGCTTAATTTATAGAAAATATTATATATAAATGTTGGCACTAGATATCAATTTGCATATTTATTATTAATTAAAAGTCGCTTACATTTTTACATAAAACGGCGTAATACATCATGCTATGGAATATCAGGATAAAACCATAATTTATATAAGATTATTTTTTTGTACAAATTAGGTGGTTATAGAAATTCAAAAAACCAAATAAAACAAATTAAAAATCACCACGATCACTTGAATATCTATTTCTTTTTAACTTATTAACTTTAGATATCCAGGAATTGATATCCTTATTTATCGACTCCAACTTTTTTTAGTATTAAGTCATTAGACCGATTGTTTCTTTTCAAAAAGCTTGATTGATCTTTAAGTTTATCCAACTTCACTTTTCCATTCCGATCTCTGATCTGTCTTAGTCCTGTGTGAGTAAGAAAAGAGAAAAATTAGTAAAAGGGATTATTTATTTAATAGAATATAAGCCTATTTATACTTCTTCAAATAAATAAAAAGGGAAAAGACAAGATAGGAAAGAAAAGGAGAAAAGGGAGTTTTCCATAAGAGGTTAAGTACCATTACTTAACAATCTCTTAAGCTACGAATATCATCAAGATAAACGCTATTGCCATTTGCTGATCTAAAAAGCAATCTTTTATTAGTCAAGGGTTTTTGTGTTGATGAAGGTTCGACAAACTTATAACAAAAAGGCTCAGTCTGAGTATCAAAGGTTGAATTACAGGGTTGTGCAAGTTTATATACCCACGTGTGCAATTTTATATACCCATTAAATAAATTTTCTAGTTTTAACTAACTTCAGCCTTGAAATTGTAATAATTCATCCGATGGACTAATTGTTAACCAAACAAGTCCAAACAATTCTCCTTTATCCCTTAACTTATTTAGTGATGATAATTTGTTGATATAAAAAAATAGGAATATACCTGACAGGTATAAATAAGGCTATTTTTCTTTTATAATTACACCTTTATTTTTACTACTTTTACTTCCCCTGAAAAATCCTACAGAAATGTTCAGGAAAGAGAGAAAGACAATCTCTAAAGAGATGTATGACCTTGTAGCCATAATGATACAGGCCGAGGATTACAAAATAAAAAATATAGCGAATACCTTACAGCTTGATAGAAAGACTGTAAGTACTATTATCAAAAAGATTGAAAATGGGGAAGCTTTTGTCTCTGCAGGTGACAAAAGAAAGGCAACTTGTGTCCAAAGAAACGCAATCTTTTCTCTTGTTGACCAGGCTATATTCAATGCAGTTTCTTGCAATAACTCATATATTCAAGATGAGGTAAAAGAAATTGTTCAAAGTCAGCATCAGACTCAGATTTCGAGATCTACCGTGTCTAGAAAGCTAAAAAGCATGAAAATAACTCGAAAGAGATTAACACTTGTGCCTGAGGAACGAAACACAGTTGAGAGATTGAATGCAGGGCTATTTATGCAACCGAAATGGGAAAAGTCTCAGACTAAAATCTCGTTTTTCTAGATTAAAAAGGCTTTAATCTGTACACAAGAAGAAAATATGGATATTCTCTTGAGAACACAAAGGCCTATATCACTGTTCCAGCTAATAGGAACATCAATAAGAGTCTGATGCGTGCTATCAATATTCATGGCGTTGTTGTGTATGAATACAGGGTGGGTACATTTAAATCAGCGACTTTTATTGAATTTATCCGCAAAAAGTTGGTCCCTTACTTCGCATCCCATTCTAATTCTATTCTTGTGATGGATAATGCTGCGATCCACAAATCTTCCGAGGTTTTGAGTGTATTACGAGAAAACAACATTGTTTTTAAATTTCTGGTTCCATATTCGCCAGAGTTGAATCCGATAGAAGAATTTTTTCCTATGCTCAAGGCGAAATATCATAGTTTGAGAATTGTTAATCCCAAACATACAATTGAAGAATTGTTAGATCTAGTTCTATCATCAGAAAACAATTATTCGAGTCAATGTGAGGTATTTTATAGAAACATGGGAGAATGGCTGGAAAGAGCTAGAAGGAGAGAGAATTTCATTTAATATTAAATTTTCTTCAATATATTTTTGTTATCATTCGCTTTTATCAAAAATACTTGACAAGTATATAAATCTGTACAGATGGGTATATAAAATTGCACACGTGGGTATATAAACTTGCACAACCCTGTAACGGTTATATTAAAATAAGGAATCAAGTCCAACTCTGTAGCATTTACATTATAATCATTTCCCTCATATCGAACATCTTGGTGATGGGTTTGAAGCCAATCCGACCATTTCTTGTCTACAAATAAGTGATGAAAAAGATTGAACTCCACATGTTTTCCTTATCGCCACCCACGTTGATATGCACCAATCCGTGTGAATATTCAAATAATAAAGAGAATTTAGAAAATGGACTTTGGAGAAGCAAGACTAATAAAACTAGACTGGTCAACTCGTCAAACTTTTCGTTTACTTCGTGCCAACTGGTGTAAGATTCTTCAACGTTGTGTTCATGCTTAGCTAATCTTCAAAGATCGTGCTTAAATCTGTATTTCTAAAGTCCAATCCTAATAAGGCAATATAGCTTCAGGGTCTATTTTGAACAATTCCAGTTGCAACATGTTAATAAAACATCTATGCCAAGGTAAAAAAGGTGGAGAAAAATGAATTTTGTTACTTAATTGATGATGAAATTTCGTAAATTGGGTGATATCTTTATTTACCGTATTAATTAATCTATAGGGTATTTCTTTATTCAAGTCTTTCGCCTCCTTTCGTTCATAAACTTTGGGACACAGACTTAGGATACTCGTTATGATTAGTAACATCTAATTTATTGTCTTTAGTTGGACTTTTATAAGCTATGTTTCAAGATCTTGCGCGCCACGTTAAAACAAACTAAATCCAGAGTAAATCGAATCTAATAGATCGGATTTAAATTAATTATTAGATTAAAATAACGAGCTATTTTCTTCATCAGAAAGGTCTCACTGCTTTACCTGTCTCTGAATTTGTTGATGTAAAACCTTATTGTTTTAAGTGTCACCCTGTACAAGTGACTCATCAGTTTATGAAATACTTGCTTAAAACTGTTTCAGATAACAAAATGAAGTATTTCGATTTTCGCCTGAAGATAAAGATACAATTTTTCATGTTTATTTCTGTTTAGAAGCGAGAACGCCATACTGTTGTGACTACTCTAAGATAGTTGGTAGCGCGAGATGACTGTTCCCCTTGGACATTGTGCAAGTTGATGGAGCAAGTGATCTCATTTGGGTTCTTGGCTTCGGATCCATTTGGTGATACAGTTGTATGGATTCGTGACTGCATAACAGCCAAGCCTCCCACACAAGATCCATAGAAAATAGTCGAACATTCTTGATTGATTTTGGTAATGCCACTTCTGCCAGCAGAGAGCATTAACCCATTGACTTTATATTTGTAACGGATTGTTTCCTTATTTGATTTAACGTTAGATAATACCATTTTTAAAGAAAAAAACTAAGTAAGGATGTTAATGTAAAAATAGATATATCTTTATTTTAAGTCGCCAGGCAACTGTATAGATTTGGTTGAGTCGGTCCGAACCGCGGTTAACTCAACTAAATTTTGATTAAGTCCTTGTAATTTAAAACCAAACCTAGTTAATAATTTGTTGAGTATCGAATGTTCACCACACATACGATGTAAAACATAAAATTGGATGAGTTGATCAATTTAATATGGACCAAAATTTTTGAAAGAATCTATACATTTTGGTTGAAGAATTCAGTATAATTCTCGAAAGAACTTTATTATTTTGGTTGAAAAATTCTAATAATTACACAAAAACCTGCTTTGGTTGATAAATAAATATAATTTATACTTATTTATCAACCAAATAATACTGTATTTCTTATTTCAACCAAAATATTAAGTTTTCTTCAAAAATTTTCTTTCATATTGTTCGCAATTATTCGATGACCACTATAGCTGCACTGAACCTATGAAATTGGATCACATCTACGATATTTATGTTATAAAACATGAAAAAATTGTGTTTTTGAAATTTATGTAAAACTTCGGTATGAAATCGGACAAACTCGTTTAACTTTTAATGTTGCAAATTTTTTGCAGGAATTTTGTTTTACGATAGCAAAAAAAATGGAGTATACACTGCCCGTCAAAAGTGATTCAGTGTTTGGGAAATTCGAACTTAAATGGTAATTCATGAATGAGTAAGACTTCAAGTAAGCCAATACTCATATAATAAATAGATACAGCCTTTGTCTATAACATTAAAAATATTACAGATCTATTTTAAATATTGGTAGAAATATGATTGCTCAAAGTTGAAAGTAGGTGATTCAGTGTTTTGTCGAATTTTTTAAAGTTACAAAATTTTCATTCTAGAACATTCTAAAATACCGCAAAATTGTTCATTTTTATTTCAAATTCTTAGCAGAAGGTATTAAGGCTTATTTGGTGACAAGAAGAACACTGAAGAAAATTGAAACAAGAATTTACGAACTTGCTTTAAATGGAAAATCTTCAAGAAAAATAGATGAAATTGTTAGAGTTTCACAAGAAACAGTGTCCAGAGTAATAAATAGAGTTGAAAAATATACTCCAGAGTCTATAATAGAATAGGTCGTCCTCGGGTCTTAGATAAGTATGATGAAAAATATATTGGAAGATTAGCAACAAGTGGTAAATGCTCCACCTCTACAGAAATACAGCAAGAACTCAAGACCTATGCAGGAATATCTGCCTCTTCGAGTACTATACTGCGCACATTAAAACGTAGCAACATCGTATCTAGATACAAAAAGAAATGTCCACAATTGAAAAAATCTCATCGTCGAGCAAGATCGGAATTTGAAAAAACACACAGAAATTGAAAAAATAAGGACTGGGATATGGTTATATGGTCAGATGAGACTAAAGTAAATCTAGAGGGATCTATGGACGTGATTGAACTTTCAGAAAAATCGAAGAACCACTCAGAGATCACAATATTACTCAAACAAAAAAAATTCGGTGGTGGATCAATTATGGTTTGGGGATGTATGCTTTCATCAGGTGTTGAGTATCTTTGTAGAATTATGGCAGTGTTAATGCTGAGATATATGAGAGTATTCTGTATGACGAGCTAATGTATATAATTGACTTGTATGGCTTGGTCAAATCTAAAATTGTCTTTCAAATTGACAATGCGTCCTCTCATACCGCGTCAAGTATAAAAAATGGTTCAAAAGAAACGAAATAAAGATAATGAAATGGCCTGCACAATCTCTTGACCTTAACCCAATTGAGCATCTATGGGATCATATGAAAAGAGAGCTAAAAATTTAACCACCATGTAAAGACAAAGATGAAATTTGGGAGAGAATTCAAGATATATGGAATAATATTTCAGCTGAATTATGTCTTAAGCTTGTTAGGTCAATACCTAGAAGACTCGAACAGATCAGAAAACTCAGGGCGGCCACACAATCTATTGATTTTTCATTTTTTAAAAAATTGGTCAAAACACTGAATCACCTACTTTAAACTTTGAGCAATCATAACTCTATCAATATTTAAAATAGATCTATAAATATGGATATGTTATAGATAAAGGCTGTAGCTATCTACCATATGAATATTGGCTTGCTTGAAGTTTTACTCATTCATGAATTACCATTTAAGTTCGAATTTCCCAAACACTGAATCACTTTTGACGGGCAGTGTATGTACTTATTTGATGTCACCCATAAAAGTAAATTGTTTCATATTAGAAACTTAGGAGTATATTTGATGTAGCCCATAAAACGAAATTGTTTCATATTAAAAATATAATAGCCCAGAATAACTATCTAAATTCCTTTTTAAACATGACAATCCCGACTTTGAACGAAATTTCGCGATTGCTACCATCCGAGGAAGCGACTTATCAGTTCTTGTTATCTAATAACGTTTTTTACGAAACACTTAAATGTGAAACATGTGGGGTGCATTGAAAAGAGCAATAGGACCAAGGAATCGGATTCAAGAAGGTATCGAGGGACATTTTTGGGAATATATGTGGAGAAAGCAAAATTCCAGCAGGTTTTTTGATGCTTTTATTGAGACAATTAGGAATATACACTATAGTATATAATAAATTTATAATATGAAACAATTTCCTTTTATGGGTGACATCAAATAAGTACACTTCAACCAAAAAAATCTGTATTATGGATTTAAATATAAAATATAGCATTAAATAAAGACATATAAATAAATTATACCATGATTGCTTTGTCTGTTTATTTTTAGCCTAATTAAAAGCCGATCCTAACTCCAATTTTGCAACTGAAACAAGTGGTTGATAACCAAAAATCGGTTATCGACTTAAAAGGGTTAAACTCTGATTTGCCTGAACAGACTTAACCTTGGAATCAAGCTATTTTTATGAAATCAACGATATATTTAATTTATAAATAGGCTTATATACTTTAAAATATACTCATGTTAATTTTAAACCTATGTCACGAGTTTTCGTGACTTCCCAAATTTCTTGTTTTCTTTCTAATCCAACAAGTATTCCATTCTAAAGATTATTAACAGATGCAAGTTTTAAAATAGGGCAATTCTATTTTAGCATTTTTAAATACAAATAAATTTAGTATATAAAAGCCAAGGAATCATTTTACATGCAGAATAGGAACAACTTTTTTCGGAGATCGGTATAATCAGATTTCATAATTAAAAATATTGCGTCTAATCTATTGAACAAAATTCTAATCCAAACTCTCTATTCTGGTGAAAATATCCGATATCGCAGTTACAAGATGGCATAATATGGGACAAAATTTTTGAAGCCTCGGTTATAATTCTAATAGAATTTTAATAAAAAAATAAAATATTGAACAAGTTGTGATAAAGATTAAAGACTACTGTATTAGACCACCGAATAATCGGATCCGTCAACCTGAATGTATATGCAGTCGGTAGGGTGCCACTATGCTCAAACGAGACTCTTAATAGTATAGGTTCCTACTCATTCGCTACAAACAGATGAACTTCCTAATGACAGAAAACTCGAAGTTTTTTTACATCGAATCTATCACAGTACTTGTGATTTTACTTGGATTCGACTTCTATTTATACTTTTCGCACATAAAGAGTGGATACTTGGTTTTAAACCAATTATTGGCGCATTGATGATTCTGAAACAACTTAATAAGGATACATAAAAGTACGGAGTATGATGAATTAAGATGCATAAAATTGCAGATACAACTTATAAGCATACATAAAGGAGCGATATAATTAATAAGCACACATAGACGGTCTTAGGCTAACTAATAACAATGTATGAATATGCATAATTAATTATGTTGAACTGAAACAAAAATTCATGCAAACATGAATTGCGGATATAGAAATCAAGTAAATAAATATTGACTTGAAACATGATGAATTGATGATTTTGAACAGAAAAAAAGTAATGCACTACTGTGCAAATGAAGAACCAATAAATAATTAAATGAAATTTATTAAGGCCCAGCAAATAATGAATGGGGACGGGAACTGAGGAGATTAAAGAGGGCCCAGACAATATAAAAGTCTTTTTCCTATAAATAGGTTTTTGTTTGCAATTAACATCATCTTCTACTAAACTAAAGTAAAATGAAAGCACAATCAACCGAAATAAATGATGCAACAATTCCTGGTATGAAATTCTTTACAAAAAGATTCAAAATAATAGGAAACATCAGGAAGCTGCATTAAAATGCCAAAATAAACCAAAAAAGTAATGTATTATCTGTTCTGGCATATAAAAGCTTAAAAGGGCTTTTAAGAAAAATGAAATTCAATTTTTCTGATTCACAGTTCACAATTGCAAGAAAGAAAAGAAAAGAAGGTAGAATATCTTTAGGTAATTATCAGCGCTATGTTCCTTATAGTAAAAGAAAATTAGATCAAGGTGTAGTGGGTAAAATAATTGAATATCTAAATAAGTATTCGAGGGAATCCCCGCATGAGAATGGTGTAAAATATTTGGAAATAATCAAAAAAGAGATCTATAGATCATATATAAATGATGGTAATTTTAATATTACATATGGGACATTTATAAAATATTGTCCTAAAAGCTATAAAAAAGGTGAAAAGTGGANAATTTGTGAGCTTAGTAAAAACACATTAAAAAGAAATTACTCATCATTAAGTGTTGAAGAAAAGGAGGAATTTCTTAGAACCAAAGAAATATATAAAATGCATCTTCAGGTGGTAGAAAATCAAAAAGAACAGTTTAATCTTCTAAAAGATAATTTAAGTGACAAGTCCTGTATCCTTATACTTGACTATAAGGAAAATTTCAAGTTATCTTATGGTGGTCATGAAGTTGGCCAGGACTTTTACGAAAAAAGACAGATTTCATGTTTAGGTGCATGTTTAATCTTTAAAAATAATGGATCAGTGTTGAGACATTATATAAATCTATTATCGGG
>NIPM01001393.1:0-20094 GCA_002738285.1 Holacanthella duospinosa
TTGTGAATTATTGTCATTTATGGTAAATAGTGTCTATATTCATTTAATTTATAAATCTCCTAATATTAGTGAAGATATATTAAAGGTACTGACTGATAACTAAGATTATAAAAGAAATTCAAGTAAACATATTAATAGGTGATTTTAANATATATTAAAGGTACTGACTGATAACTAAGATTATAAAAGAAATTCAAGTAAACATATTAATAGGTGATTTTAATATTGATTTTAAACTTATCTCACAGTTTTCAAATTACATGGAAAGTATTGGATTTTATAAGCTAATTGATAATGAAACCTCAACTACAAATTGGGGATCACAATTAGATCAAGTGTTTTCTAATACAAATGGAATAACCGCTAAAGTTTATGAATCCTTTTTTNATTGGGGATCACAATTAGATCAAGTGTTTTCTAATACAAATGGAATAACCGCTAAAGTTTATGAATCCTTTTTTAGCAACCACAGACCTTTACATTTTATTATTTAATAAATTAACTTGAAAAAATTTTAAAATAAAGTCAAACCCTTGGATTGCAATACGAATTTTTCGTTTGAGAACCACNAAATTAACTTGAAAAAATTTTAAAATAAAGTCAAACCCTTGGATTGCAATACGAATTTTTCGTTTGAGAACCACTTGTTAATTTTAGAATTCTAAAAAATCAAAAATATTGGTGATACTATTTGAAGTAGTGATATTATTTGGAGTTATACGTTAAATGATTTTCAAGAAAAGTACTTCTTCTTTGCAATACGGATCTGNAGTAGTGATATTATTTGGAGTTATACGTTAAATGATTTTCAAGAAAAGTACTTCTTCTTTGCAATACGGATCTGTGTCAACTGAAAAGGAAATAAAGTTTCAGAATTAGAGAGAAATACCATGGATATTTGAGTTGATTATGATGACACTTTTACATGCTTTTGAATAACACTTTATATAAAACATATATGTTTACTTTATAACTAGTAAAAGCTACCAATTCATTGTTTTCTTCTGTTATATAAATGTATTTATTGCTTAGATTTGCTTCCAAATTGGTGGGGTGTTAATTTCGTTCTTTGTATCTATGATTTGAGCTTCTTTAATATTAAACTGTTTCAATAAATTATCTTTAGATTAGATTTTATAATCACAAAACTAAATGAATCACAAATTACAGGCTTACAGTAATATAAACGAAATAGGGATAAAGGAATTTCAATTTGCAAAAGAACTTTCTGGTAAATGAACAAGTTACCAAAAGATGAAAAGTGTAAAACTCTATCATTACCATCGCCATTTTCATTTAGAAGTAGTAAACCACAAAGTTAGATATCATCCCCTTTAAACAATAGTTTCAATTTACCTTCACCTAATCATTCNAGAAGTAGTAAACCACAAAGTTAGATATCATCCCCTTTAAACAATAGTTTCAATTTACCTTCACCTAATCATTCCAGCACTAATTTGACTTTTAATGCTGGAATGAACAAATCTTTAGCCGNTTTCAATTTACCTTCACCTAATCATTCCAGCACTAATTTGACTTTTAATGCTGGAATGAACAAATCTTTAGCCACCTTAGACGTCAAGACCATGAGCAAAGAATTGTCTGAAACAGGAATTGATTATTGGTCTATTTTAGTGTTGAAAGTATTGGTTTTATTTAATGGTGAAGGTCTTTTTCTATGGCCATTGAAGATATGAACAAAATTGTCTCTTTGAGTATTAAAGAGAAAGGGTTTATTAACTTTACTACTGATTTAGAAACAGAGCTATTGCCATCGGCCATGTTCAACATAATAAATAAACTTAAAGGCTTGCCTATATCGAAATTGTTGAATAGACTGCAAGAATTATGGTCTCTCTTTTTCACCTCTATCCTCCTTATTTGGAAGGTATCTTCTTGCTTCACCAATTAGAAGTAAAGAAAAGAAAGATCAATCGTATTAATATTATTAGAACTTTAGCTTTAAGATCGTTCCAAAATTTAGTTTTTATTCCCATCCTTGATCAAATCGAAAGTAAATACTCCAAACCTTCAATATTTTTTTAGATGCTCTTGAACAATTGTTATTTGATTCGCAGCTGAATGTCCCGGCTAAACTTATGCAAATGATCTTTATACTTTCGATAGCTTCTCACGAGGAATTGGATTTGGAAGTTAAGGACAATGTTAATAGAATTATTAAAAAAATCAAAAACTACCAATAGAAATGATTAAATGTTTATCTTTTTGAACTTTGTACTACTGTGTTATTGTATCACCTTGTTTTCGTTTAAAAACTGAGAATTAATAAACAATAACAATGAAGCTGACAAAAATAATAGCAATGATAATGTTAACAAAGTAACACNAAAAACTGAGAATTAATAAACAATAACAATGAAGCTGACAAAAATAATAGCAATGATAATGTTAACAAAGTAATACCAAGTCCAAAATAATATTAAATAGCGAAACGAAACAATTAAACGATAATATCTTTCAAAAATTCTTCTATTGNACCAAGTCCAAAATAATATTAAATAGCGAAACGAAACAATTAAACGATAATATCTTTCAAAAATTCTTCTATTGGTTGAATCCATTAACATATACAATCATAAAGAGGTCTAAATAAATCAAATTAGGATTCAATGCAATATCCTTCATATTATCACCTTCTGATAGTAGCTTTGCCGGTTTAGTAAGCTATTTAATCAATGATATCGCTGGTCTATCAAATAATTTCCACAACATTGAGAAAAATTAAAGATCAAGATTTGTTGAAAGCTAATAAAGATATAAAAAGAGACTTAAATCCTGGACATATATCACCAATTGTTCAAATGCTTGGGTTGTTTAATAAAGTTGTTCATTTGATTAATTCGATTTCTCAAGACGAATCACTATAAAACTAAAACCAACTACCATTTTATAGGGAAAGTAAAAGACTGATTAAGATCAGTTTCGTGAAGTCTAAACCGTATTTTACACTTACTTCGAATTTTTTGAATGCTTTGGTTTATCTTTTATTAGCATTNTGGTAAAATTAGGGAAAGTAAAAGACTGATTAAGATCAGTTTCGTGAATTCTAAACCGTATTTTACACTTACTTTGAATTTTTTGAATGCTTTGGTTTATCTTTTATTAGCATTCTTTTCTCTCAAAGTATGGCTTCATGTGAAATTGTTTAGATCGGTACAATCTCAATAAAATTATCTTAAATTAAATTTTTTTTCTTTATACAATAAATCCCATTTATGTTTATTACCATAAAATTTAATGAAAATTTGGAAAGTTTATTAAAGTTTTATACTGGGTCTAGAGAACATTCCAATTTTTAAATTTTAAAGTATAGTAAAGTAGGGTCAATGTGCCTAATTGTTAATTTTCCTAATTGTGATGGTCGATTTTATTCTTATCAATAATTTAATTATTAAAGCAGAAAGAAATTATTTGCTATCATTAGAAATATTTATTAAGTTTAAAATATTTGATTTTTATTTATTTAAATTATTTTTAAAGTTTTATGGCTAAACAGATTTGAAGCAGACATGTAATGATTACAATTACTCGATCTGTCTAATAGAAAAATTATTTATAAATATAAAATTATCTGTTAATGGATTATAAAAATCTAAATTGTAAAAAAATAAATAGATAATCAGTTATAGTATGTGAAATTCTGCATGAATTTTCATGCTGAAGTGCCTAATTGTGAAACATATTTATTTGATTTAACATTTATATTCAGTTAATATGGCTCTTTATTCACTTTTTGTTTAACTCAATTAAATTTTTAATCAACCAATTATTTAATAAAAGGACTTAAAGTGCCATATGACAGTTCTTTAAGTTTTCCTGTAAACAGAAATAAGATATCAAAATGATCTAGAAAAACTACTTCGATATGAGCAATTATTTCACAAAATTTAATAATTTGGAAAATTGTAATTCTATTACTGAATTTGAGAATATTTTGATGAAAACAATAGCACCATTTGTAGCAAGAAAGAAAAAAAGAATGTGAAATCATTACTATTGAACAATTTTTGAATCAAATCCGAAACCTCTTAAAAAGTCCACTAAAAAAGGACAGGAAAACATGATAATGATTTTTATATTTTGCTTTATTGCTTTAATATTCCTTTTTAATAATAAAATTATAATTATCACAATTAGGAAATCCATATTACAAATGTGGCAAAAGTGTAGCTTTTTAAGGTAAAAAAACATAACGTTTTTATAAGCTTATTGAATTTATATAAATTAAACAGTCAAACTAAATATATTATAAACTTGTTATAAATTTATATTTTGTATTATTTATTTAGTTTAAGTGAACAAATGATCACAATTAGGCACATTCACCCTATTCTATTTTGATAATCCATACAAGGATCTATAATAGAGGAAGAACAACTTTAAATTAATAATGTGACTGCTGATTTAGAAGACAATGCCTTTTTAGACAATTTATATTGGTGGAATCTAATAGCACAGAGGTTCTCAAATGGTGTGTCGCGACACACTTGTGTGTTGCGAGAGAAATTTAGTTTGTCGCGAACTTTTACCAAGATTCTTCATATATTTATTTTTTAGTTAAACTACTGTAATTTTCTCGTTTTCTGCGCAAAATATGTGCAAAATTTTGTGCAGAAAACGAGAAAATTACAGTAGTTTAACTAAAAAATAAATTTAAAAATAAAAAAATACGAGATAATGTATGTAAATACATTTTAAGAGGCCCCATTTCAATAAATAGTCCCCTGGTCTTATAAGTCCCCTTTATATAAATATATAATTATTGACAGTGGTCGACGCCATAAAGAGGTATAGTTTTTTGGTATGTTTTATTCTATTCATGTTAAAAAGCTTTAAAAAACATTAAGTTTAATGTTACATCAATATTAGCGCAATTTTTTAAAAAAAGTTTTATAATAATTAATGCTTTGATTCACGTGATCCAAAAACCATAAATGCAAATATTAACCAATCCAAATTCAAAGGGAAATGGGTTTTAACAATATAAAATTTAATTAATATTTTTATTTTTTGTGATATATATACTACCTCAGGCCCAAAATTGAGGTAGTATTTGTCTTTAACACCAGGAAAATGGATAATAAATAGAAATAGGCGTATTTATAATCTGAATAGATCTCTTCATAGTCTGAGCTACTATCATCTTCATCACTGCTATCGTATTCTTCATCATTTTCTATTGCTTTTATATGCTCAAATAAAGCATTTAAATTTTTGTTAGCCTTATTGATACACAGTTGAATCTTTAAGTTCGTTAAAAGCACTCTGTAGTCTCACTTTAACATCTTTAAATGTTGTTGCTGTGTCGTACTTTCGACCTACATTCCCTTTAACATTAGCCCAAATCAATTCGATAGGTTGAAGATCAGAATGATGAGGTGGAGTGAAGATGACTTCATGGCCCTGATATTCGGCCATCTGGCAAATAACTGGTTGAATATTCTCTTGAATGTATTTTCCACAAAGTTGATTTTAATTCTATGGGAATTTGATATTCATGGCACATATTGATCATTTCCTGTTTCTTTAAGGATTTTTATGGAGTTCCTCTATAGGAAAGATTTGTGATATTTAGTATTGTTCATTATCACTGTATTTTTTATTTCGTGTTTCTTCAAGTAATCCAACAACTTTTGCATCCAGTTTTGAAAATAATCAGAATGAAACATTCTGTGATAATCCTTTTTATTTCTGCCTTCAAATATATCCATAATAAAATGAGCACATCTGCTTGGATCATTTGATTTTTCCGAGAGTATCCGATCTTCATCAATTATGGCTCCAATAAAACAATATCTCTGGCCTTTATGAAGGGGTTTCACTTCAATATCTTGCTCATCATTTGGGTCGAATAGGCTATCGTCGTGTCGATGATAATTTTCTTTCATTCATGTAAACAAATCTTCTTTTTTCGCGATATAATGTTGAGAGCTTTGCAACGAATTCATCAGTTTTTTGTTTATAACACATAATACCTTTCTTTTTGTCACTTTTTCTTTTGAGGAAGCATTGAACTGAGCGCAAAGAAGATTTTTTAGTTTTTCGATCAACAGAAAAATAACCTGACTCCTCTAGAAAGGCTAAAACATCTTTTGAAACTGTTCTTGTTTGCCTACGATGTCGAACAAATTCTTGGATTTTGTTTATCACACCTTTCACTACTGGGACATATTTGGGTTAACTGAAATAATTACCTTTAGTTCAAGCAGCTTACGCCATCGCAGTAATCAGACCAAATTTTAGTAACAAAATTGGAATTAACCACTATAATTCGAACGTTTCCATTGCAGTTTTTTTTCCTTCTTTCTTTGATGCTTGATATAATGTTCATGTCGAAGTTTCCCTTGAATATCCAATTTCTCCTCAGATGTGAAAACCAATTGTCTATTCTTTTTCACAAAATCAATACAATCTTCCATTTCTATGTGATTTTATATGTCATTTCTTTTTTAGTTGGCATTTTTAAGATTAACCGAGTGCTTCTTTGCATTATTGATCGTTCTTCCTCATTTATTAATAAAATATGGAACAAGGATATAATTTTTTGAGTTATTTTATTATCAGGAGTTTCAGATTTATATTGGAAGTGAAACATCAAAAAACCCCTTAAAAAATGACTAACTCTTTCATTATTGAACAGAATTGGCAAAGGAATATAAAAGGTTTTTTATGGAACTTTTAATGTGTAAAAGTTCAGGTTATGAAACTATTTATTAGGTGAGAAATAACAAAAATACACATTTATGGAGTCGCGAACTGTTAAATAAAGCGAGGAAGTTAAAAAAAGCTACTTGGACTTGGACTTGATGAGCAAACCAGCAGGTTTGAAAACATAACATCATAGGCGAAACAAGTAGCCATAGTACACTTTTGTGGAGCAAGGAATGCACTTTAGTCGACCTTCTTATAAAATTATTCTGTTGTGGATAAAATGATTTAAATAATCGATATTGCAAAGCAGTTTATGATGTCATAGCTACGATGAGCATTAAATTTGTGCTAGTTTCAATTTAATATGGCATTCATTGTTTTAGAATTAGCAATGATCTAAAAGCAAAAAGAGGGATTTTAGTTTTAGATAAATGAGAGGTAATGAAAGGAAAAATGGCACAATAGCTTAAACCTTCTTCTTTCATGCAATGAGCATGAATTACATGATAAGCGGTAATAAAGTAAAAACACAATATAAAGCAAAGCCAATGAAAAAGCAGTTAAACAAAATGGAAACGACGCATTTAATCATCATCATCCTAAGTTTTGTTATTTATAAGGCGGTCCTCTTCTTTACACCACCAAGGGCCATTGTACATCTGCCAGCGGTCAGCTTGATTGAATCGTTCAAGGCGTACATCCGCAACGAATCCATGGTGGTCACGCAGAATAAAACTCACCTGGCCCTTCTGCAGAAGCATGGTATCCTGCGGTTCTGGATCAATGGTCGGTGGAGGGTGCTGGTCACAGACATAGACGCAGTCAAAACCATTTATAGCAACCCCACAGTTCACAAGAAGTGCGTGCTTCCATCCAAGTTCCAAAAGTCCATGATTAGCGCCTTTATTGGCTCCAACGTGTTATTTACCAACGGTGACGAGTGGAAAGTCCACCGCAAAGCCGTGGCGCCCATCTTCAAAACCAAAGTTTCGACCGCGGTCTACACCTCGACTATAGAGAAAATGAAGTCCGTCTTAGACTGCGGCCATGTCAATGTGGAAAGTTTAATGTTAAATGTTACACTGGACTTTTTGGGGCTGACTGTAATGGATTTCGACTTTAGCTGTGTCTCAAACCCAAACGTGCAAATTGTTCAGCATTACCACGACCTATGCAATTCAGGCCTCACCCTCTTAGACTTGTTGCTACCTTCTTTTTCGGTACAAAAGATTCCGTTACTGAATAGAGGCTTCAAGAAGCTGCATTGGTTCGAGGCTCAATTCCGTGCTAAAATTGCTCAAGTCCGAAGTCAAAATCAAAATCAAAATTATAAAAATCAAAATCAAAATCAAAATTTAATTTCCATGATGGTTGCTGAGGGGAGTTTGTCCGAGGATCACATGGTAGACAACTGCAAAATCATGTTTCTGGCAGGCCACGAGACTAGCGCCGCCGCCATTAGTGCGGCAATCCATTTGTTGGCCATGCACCCCGGCATCCAACAGAAGGCAAGACTGGAGGTTAATCAAATTATGGGTCAAAGTAAAGGAGTAGCCACTAATGAGATGCTGAAGAAAATGGTCTACCTTGACTTGATCATTAAAGAGACCCTAAGGATGTACCCTCCAGTAGCTAAGTTAACCGATAAGCTGCTAGGAAATGTCCTTCTTGTCGGAAATTATCTGCTGCCTTCCGGGACTGCCGTCTCCATCGACCTCATGGCCATGGGTAAAAACCCCTCCTTGTTTACCAACCCAGAGAAATTCCTTCCCGAACGATTCGATCCAGCGTTGAGTCCTGACCAAACGATCCGAGACGGCACGGGGTACGGAGTTTCCTATACGCCCTTTTCCTCAGGATCCCGCGCTTGCCTGGGAAAAGCTTTTGCGATGGATTCGATCAAATTGGTGCTATCCTCCATCCTTCGTGGCTATCACTTCAAATACCCACAGGGAAAAGTTCAAACTTTGGTACCCATGGCTCGAAACAACTTTATTAAAGTGAAAGATTTGAACTTGCACTTTACTAAAATCAATCTAAACTTTTAAAACTCTCTAATAACCATTTAATTTCTAACTTATACAATGCTTTAAAATTATATCGTGCCTCAACGCTTTAAATATCTTGCCATGCTACAAATTCGTTTTCGAACTTAAGCCACCATGCTTTCCTATCCCCTTTTATGCCTTCGATCCAGAACTTATGAATTAACCTATCCATTTGGTTCACGGAAAATTTGCTTTAACTTATACAATCCTCCAATTGCGTCAAATCCTTTTATTAAGCCGTTTTACCCAAAAAGGTAAGCGAATTTTAATTAATAATAAATATGAAATTTAATATCTAATGTTAACATTTGTATATAATATTTTCTATAAATTATGCTTTAAAAATAAAGCATATTTGTTTATATTACTATAATCGATAACTTACAAAATTTAAAATAAGAACAACGTGTATTTATTAAATTTGAAGTAATTCTAGCCCACAGTTCGTGAATAATTCACAAAGAATTGGTTAAAACGATAGTAGAAATGGCCTATAAATATATTACTGTGAAAAAATATGGTTTTTAAGTTAAATAAGTGCCAAAATTGCGTTGAAGTCACTAGAAGAGGTGATACAAGTAACCATTTAATAAATGATATTAAAATTGAGAAAATTAAAGAATATCTTACTCAAAGTAGAGCCTGGTCGTGCCTCGAACTTTCCATGTTAGTAAATTGTAGCAAAGCTACTGTTTATCGGTATTTAACAGAAAATTTACAACTGAAGAAATTATTGAGCAAATGGGTTCCTCATTTTCTCACATAGGAATAAAGAGTATTAGCATGTAGATATAATTTGGAGCAGTTATCAAATCAAAAACCCCTAATAAATAGAACATTAGCTATAGATGAAACTTGGCTTACTTTATGCAACCTCAGCGTGACCAGTCTCGACTTTGGAGAACTAAGGACGAAAGCCCAGCACAAATTGTAGCACAATCAAACTATCAGAAAAAAAGAATGATTATAATAACAATAGATTATAATGGTGTTTCAAATTGGAAGCTTTGTGCACCTAAAGAGAAGGTAATTTCAGAAGTCTATATAGGCTTTATTAATGAAGTTTTACTAAAATGGCTACCTGATAGAAATTCAGTATCCTATGGTTTTACAGGATATTTCAAGACCTCATAAATCAAAGCTTGTAATGGATTTTTTTGATGATAACAAAATCCGCACTTGGTATCATCCTCCATATAGTCCAGATATAAGTCCATCTGATTTTAATTGTTTTGATAAATTAAAGAGGAAGTTAAGAGAAAATATTTATGACAATTTGGAAGAGTTGGAATTAAAACTAGAGAGTATTATCCAGGAACTTAATACAAAGGGTCATATGAATGGTATTCAGCAGCTAGCTGAAAGATGGAGCGATGTAATAAAAGTAGAAGGTTCATAAATATAAACTACAAAGTTTCATCTTTTTATATCTCATAATAAATTTTTTTCCTTTACATCTTTGCGTGAAATGGCGTAATATTTGAGCATGTAAAAAATAGAAATTCAATAGAAGCCCATAGGGCTTCTATTTAGGGTAGTACTTTTAATATGAGAAGCACGGTATCAAGTACGTATTTACCTCCGGTGCCTTTCTTTCTCTGAATTGAGCCCGTTTCTTCTAATCTTTTAGGTAATCGCTTATTGTGGACTTGGGGTATACAGGTCAAACCTTTGATCTTTCTATAAGAATACTCTTCTTTTCTAAGTGTTGAAATCTGTCCAAACACAAAAGTATCAATACTTGTCATTGTTTTTCTAATATTTTATTCCTTAAGCCTATTATTTGCTGAGTTTTGTGTGAATAACAAAAATGTCCGAATTTCCATGCTGCATTAATAAATTTCCCTTTTGACTTCTTATCTTTTTTAATAAAAAATAGTGATAAATAAATAAATATTAAAAACAACACAGTTTAAATATATCTAATTTTTTTATTCATATTTATTTATAAGTCAAAAGGACGCTTTGGTTTACAAAAAATAGGGTGTCCGAATTCCCGTGCGACATAGTGTATTATTATGGTTGAAAAATTTTAATAATTATATAAATGGCTATTTTAATTGATAAAAATAAAAATTTCTAAATATATTTCAACCAAAATATTATATTTTCTTCAAAAATTTTGGTCCATATGGCACAATATTTTTGAAACATTATTCTAATTGGTCGAGAAATTTGAATTATAAAATAGTAAATATTTACTATCCATAAAATAACTCTTAGTTATATTGTCATTTTAATTGCTTCCTCAACGTATTTTCACTATGATCACTAATATGAAAGAATTATAACCGAGGCTTCAAAAATATTATGCCATATGATCTAATTTCTTTATTGAATTTAAGAGATTGGTAATCCAGACAAAAGCAAAAATTATTGTATTAAATGGTAGTTCTTTTGTAACATTGCCTCCAATGCTTATTGACAGAACAAGCCTTTAGTTGAAAATTTGAAGACAATACCTGATATTCACAGTTTATTTACTTAAGGATTATTTGGTAATGATTTGGTTAAAGAATATTCAAGTTTGTCGATTATAAACTTGATTTTACTCAAATAAGCTTCAATGAAAATTTAGTATCCATCAAGTTGCTAACCAATAAAATAAAGTAAAAAATTAAAATCTTGGTTTTTATTGTTCTTAGGCTTGTAGAACATAACAGTAGCCAAGCCAATAGTAAGAATTGCAAAGAGACCAGTGAAACAACTTAAGATGATGATTGGATCAATGAGAATTTACCAATACTCGTTTCTTCTCCAAAAAAGGATTTGCTGAAGTATTCGAAATTAGAACTATTTCCAATTTCTTCAATACAAGCTTCTTTCTTCTCATTGTCCTTTCTATTCTTGCAAATCTTTCCCCATTGCTGATGGACCTTTTTAACCTTAAACCTTTGTTTTTTATTGGCAACGAATTTACCATTCAAATAAGTAGCAGTATTCTCATTTATCAATTCATAAGCAGGTCCTTGAATCTCCAATGAAGCCAAATCGATATTTTTATTTCTCAAATCAACTACGTTCGTGGTAACCTCCAAACCATATAATATTGCAGCCAAGTTCGCATCTACAAAGTAATGACACTTAAACCCTCCAATATCGCCGGCATCTACAAGATTCTCAACTCCCAACCTGCAAGTGAAAAGATTATTTAGATAAATATTACCACAATTGTAATCTATTTCAGGATAAACCCCATAGAAGTAAAGAACCATCCTCTTCCCAAATGTTCCATCTGGAAATCTTTTAGCAGGAGTAGCACTCTGATTAGGAGTACAACTCTGACCAAGATTAGTAATAAAAGAGATAAGCAAGTATGAGAATTTCATATATAATTTTGTAGGGACTTGTAGTCCTTTTATAACCAATTTTGGAACTATTTATTCAAAAACAAAAAGATTAACAAGAGAAGTCAAACAGTTTATACTATTAAATTCTTCATTAAAAATAAACCAAATATCATAGTGTCCTTGTTTTTTCGTTAACTTTTAATGGGGCTTCACGATTCGGTTACTGTTTCTGCTTTTTAGAATAAACCATGTTGCACGAGTGAAATGACTAATTTTAGCCAATAATGAGTTTTTTAATAAACTAAACTCATTTCCCTCCCCTTTTTGCTAAACTTTTCCATCTCACTTCTAAATATAAGTTTTAAAATTCTACTTAATCTAAAAATAGGCTAGACTGTTCTAATTTCACAAAATAAAGGCTAGACTGTTCCATGACTACTCATAATGCAATGAATTAAGTAACATCTCAACTATCAAGTGATACTTTGAGGTCGAAATAGCAAACTTTAAACAAATACGATTTCTAATAATTAAATATACTATCATCCCTTATTTACTGGTTTCTCTGATGTTATCATTGTTTACTAATGCTATTAAACTTGTACAAAGTGTTACTGCCTTAGTATCACACTTACTTTAATTTTTGCAAAACCCCCTGAATTATCAGTTCAAAAACTTCCCTTGGATAAAACTATCTTTAAAAATTTAAAGTATCAGTTTTTAGTATACAAAATGGCTTATAGGACGTAATCCTGAATTTCAATCCCAAATTCTTGAAACCAAAGTCAGAGACAATATAATGTTCCAACATACCTAAAGGTTGAAAATGACCATACACCGCTATAAACATCTACTATTTTTATACCAATTGTGAAATTATATCCTTAATTTAATGCTATACCAATTTGGATCATCTTTATAGAGTAAATGAGCATATGTTTAATTCAAATTATAGTAACTATTTTTAACCAAATATTTGAATATATTGAAAACTACTACTTTTAATCTTTGGTTTTTATCTAGTCAACTTTAAAATTCGGGATTACGTCCTATAATCTGTACTTGATGCTCCTCGTTCTTGTTTACGACTTTGGATCTTAAATACGTCTTAGATTTATAGATATATTTCAGAGTAGTCCATTTTATTAATGAATTGGTTGATTAATAATCATTAAAATTTTGGTTAAATTATGAATCAAAAAGGGAATAAAGTGTCATATTGCTCTACTTCTCTCTTGCCATTTTCTAATGTCATTCAAGGTTTTGGCATGGTGGAGAAAAAGTCAATGTTTCAACTAATTAGAACCGAAAGTGACTAAAGGAGCTCCATCGAGGCTTTGCAGGGATTTCTTCTTTAGATGTTCTGGGCTTTCTACTAATCTTTTTGATCTTATTGAAAATGCGAGAAGTTACTTGTAATTGGTTGAGAAATGCAAAACTGATTCAGAAATAAAAGGTCATATTAAAACCATCAAACCAGAAAATTAAACTTCTTAAATACGACTAGCTTTCATCAAAATCCACTTGTTATTATATTGCTTTAATCAAATTTGAAGCCCACAGCTCCAAGTTGAACAGAAGTCAATCTTACAGAGTTTTCCTTTCAATTTCATCTATTTCGTCAACTGATTTTTTGACTAAAAAAACAAATGCTCTTTTGGATCAATTTTGTTTATTTTCGCTTCTATTTCGTTTTTATCAACGTGGATCGGTTCTTACTTTGATTTTTTCGGATCAATTTCCTTCTTTTCTCATCAATTTCGTCTGTAAGATAATTTACAGCTTAGAATCGTTACTTTTTGCTTGTTTTGATATTTCTTAACTATGAAATTATATATCATGCTTTAAAATAAAGTTATACTAAGGAGGGGGTTTTTTGAATTAGAATAAAAATCTCGATTCGATTTCGTGTTTACATTAGTATTAAAAACACGACATTCGCGATTAAAATTGGAATTAAAAATGATGTTTTATTATAAATTGGTGAATTTAAAAATTAATTTGAAATGGAAAACGATAGCCTTGCCAATTACATTTTCAGTAGTTTAATGGATCAAAGTCCAAGCAAGGAAATGGATAGAAACGATTTAAGAAATGTAGAAACAAGTCTAATTGATGCTAACAGCAGAAGATCGGAAAGAACATCAAGGGGAAAACATAATAAAATCAGCAACGAAATGAGATATAAAATAATCAATGCTATGCAAAGAGGGGATGACTTGAAGGTTATAGCATCATATGAAAGTTCATCAATCACTACAGTTAAGTCGATAATCAAATTTTTTTAAAGAACAGGTGTGATGAGTAAAGGTGGAGTGAAGAGTGTCTTAATGACTGAAGAACACGAAATCTTTATTGAAAATGAGGTTGACAAAAATTGTTCTATCACCTTAAAACCACTTCGCGATTTAATCAAAGGCAAATTTGGGGTAGAGTTTGGCATTACAACGATACATGATAATCTTAGACGATTAGATTATAGCTTTAAGCTTTTGTCTCTGGTTCCTCAAAGAAGAAATGATCAACAAACCTTGATTATACGTAAGAGCTATGCTAGAGAGTATCTAAAAATCGAAGAGGATTACCAAGATACAAATATTTTTTTCTTGACGAGGTTGGCTTTAGCCTATCAATGCGATCTCATCAAGGAAGAAGTATAGTCGGAGAACCAGCAAGCTTAACAGTAAAGTCTATTAGATCGAAGAACGTGGTTTATGCTTCTATTTCAACAAAAGATTGATGTTTTACTATGACGTCAATATAAAATCGTACAATATAGTGGAGTTTTTTGACTACATTAATATTTTTTTCACTTTTTAGAGCAAAATTGTCCTGGATCTTACGTTGTGATAATGGATAATGTATCCTTCCATAAGAATATAACAATTCAAAGTAGTTTTGGGTTGGCTGGATATAGACTGGTGTTTCTTCTTGTTTACAGTCCCTTTTAAAATCCAATTGAAAAGTTCTTTAGCAAATGGAAGGGATTGGTTAGGGCGTGCAATCCTCAAAATCAAGATTAATTAGTCAATTCTATTACTTCTTGTCTTTCTCAATTTAAAACAGAAGACCTTGATGGATATTACAGAAATATGAAAAGATACATCAACCTTTCATTGGATTGAGAAGAAATTTATTAATTTTAATCATTAAATCTCTATTTTATTCACGAGAAGTTCATTATTTAGTTGATATTTTAATATCAAGACAAGAAAAAATGATTGTATATTTCTGCCACTAATTAATTACTTTTAGTCACTACTAAATTTCACTAATCAAAACAGATTGTACTACTTTTTCTGAATTCACTACTTAATGCATTTATTAACTACTCAACGCAGATTGTACTATTCAATGCAAGAGCCCACTACTCAAAAGCTAATCCCAACTACCTAATCTCTTTTAAAGTACAGAGGATTTAAAAAAGTAATATAAAAATACATTTGACTTTTATTAATTATATATAGTTAATATATGCTCTTACGTTAATCCATGATCTTTATAAACTTAATGAGGTAAATGAATATAAAAAATAGGATATTTTACTTATTTGTTAATTGTTAGATTTACTTGTTATGTCTTTGGTCAATTGAATCTCTTAAAAACCAACTTTTCAAAATGAATAGCTTCTCTATACTAGCAGATTTTGTAATGGTATACTAATGTATCTATTATATATTATTTATTAATTAATTACCTTATTATAGTTTTCCTTGTTATTTATAGCGTTTTAATTGATTAGGAAGTTGAAAATTTGTAGTGAATTAAGTAATTGAGCAGTTAAATTTTATGGTAATGCTATTTACTTATTTTAGATAGTGAATTAAAAGCCATTTAGCTAGTTAATCAAAAGTAATTTATTAGTGCAAACTAATCATGCAAATAAATTGCACTCAGCAAAAATTAACGATTTTAAGCTGTAAATTATCTTACAGACGAAATTGATGAGAAAAAAAAAGGAAATTGATCCGAAAAAATAAAAGTAAGAACCGGTCCACGTTGATAAAAATGAAATTGATTCAAAAGAGCACTCGTTTTTTGGTCAAAAAATCGGTTGACGAAATAGATGAAATTGAAAGGAGAACCCTGTATTGCTTAGAAGATGGCAAAAAATCTTCGAAAGATGTTTCTATTCTTTTTGAAAAATAAAAACAAATAAATTTAAATATAATTTTCATTTTATGTATAAATGAAAACAGGTTTAAAAACAGTATAAGGAGTAAGATTAAATAGGTAGTACTAAGCCATATATAAGTACTCCTAAGTAATCCACATTCTAGCAACTATCTGACTCTAGCTTTCAATATTTTATGTATATTTTGATTAATAAAACATGATTTATGATATTTTTACTTTCAATTCCTTATAGACTTCACTCACCTTTATTGAATAAGAACAATAGCAAGCCCTTTTTATAAGACCATTATTTTTTTGATAAATTGGGACAAAATTTTTGAAGCCTTGGTTATAATTACAAATAGAACTTTTGCAAAAAATGAATTGGATTATAAACATAAAGAAAAATACAATTTTATACAAGAAAATATTCTTTTCTTAAAATTTATTAGATTTGATTTGATATTTCTCAAGTTAATTCTCAGTCTTATAAATAGGATTGGATTAAATTGATGTGAAAAAATGAAAGTGAATCTAGGCCAAAATTTATCAAAAAAATAATGGTCTTATAAAAACGGCTTGCTATTGTTGTTATTCGATAAAGGTGAGTGAAGTCTATAAGGAATTGAAAGCAAAAATATCATAAATCATGTTTTATTAATCAAAATATACATAAAATATTGAAAGCTAGAGTCAGATAGTTGCTAGAATGTGGATTATTTAGGAGTACTTATATATGGCTTAGTACTACCTATTTAATCTTACTCCTTATACTGTTTTTAAACCTGTTTTTATTTTATGTATAAATAGATTAAATGAAAACAGGTTTAAAAACGGTATAAAGAGTAGAGCATTGTGATGGGACCAAATTTCGTTCCCATCCCATCTCACTCCCATGGGAATATAAATCTTCCAATCGCATCCCACTTAAACAAATCGTTTATTTTCAAAGATGTAAGATTATATTTAAAATACTACTTATATAATTTTTTAATAAGTATTTGATAAAATAAAGTTTAAATTGATTATTTATTGAAACCGTATAATTTGGCATACTATTGATAAATATAATTTTATCGACCGAGCTAAAAGACAGAGAAGCTCTTCTATCACTTATTAATCTTCCTGTAAATGAGAAGACTCTCTCACTCTGTGAAGAAGATGCAGAAATACATAAAATTCGGAAGGTTGATTTTTTTAATGCCCCAAAATGTGAATTTTTCCACCAAGAAAGTAAACCTAAATAATATTATATTAAATAATACCTTCAATTTCTGATTTATACATCGATAAATATATACCAAATTCGTTTTGGGTGTACTGCAAATCATCATCTTCATATAAAGATGGATTGGTTTGAGGTATTATTTCTTTAATAATGTTGACCTCTTGTTCATCACAAATTTCCATCCAAAGCCTTTTAGCTTTACTTATAGTATCATCTTTTAGATTTTGGATACAGAATTTCAGCGACCTAAATCTGAAAAATTAAAAAGATATATTACCTCGGATCTAAAAAGGTAGCCATATGGCACAATATTTTCTTACATAATTCTATTCTAATTGGTCGAGAAATTTTAGTTTCTTGAATGCATAAAATAGTAAGAATGAAAATAACTTTATGTATTTATCAACTTTACTATCCATAAAATAACTCTTAGCTATATTTCTTGCCATTTTAATTGCTTCCTCATCCTATTTTCACTATGATGCACTAATATTCTAGAATTATAACCGAGGCTTCAAAAATATTATGCCATATAATGCAAATTATAAAGAACATACTTTTTATTTAACCAATATAATATCTGTTCAATAAATTTTCTTAGCTCAGGATTTTGTTCACCCAACAAATAATTGTTCAAAAATTCTGCAATCTTAAATTTCCAAAGATAAACCTTATGTATAGTGGAATTTAAACTAGAGCTTAGTTCTTCTGAAGCTATTCTGAATGGAGCAAGTATTCTAATTATGGAATCTAAAAAATAGTTATCTATATCTATTAATTTAGAGCTTTTTTCACACTTTGAAAGAATTTCTCCAATTTCAGCCCAGTTATCGCTAATCGAAGATAACATTATTAGAATTGAATTCCATCTTGTGCACACATATGACTTAAGGGCTTTTTTTCAATTCCGAGGATTTTCCACTTCTCTTAAAGTATTCCACCAATTTTTTTGACGATGATATTAGCAAGCTAACAGTAGGGAAATCTATTAATCTCTCTTCCTTAAATCCATGACTAAGTACCAAATTAATATTGTGGCACACATGGCAGTCAATTATAAAATATATGTCTGACGTTAGATCCATTGTCTGTCAAAAAATAGCAATGTGTTAGAAGAGAACCCGTCTTTCCAAAGAATTTTTCTAAAGCTTATTTAAGGTATAATTTTAAGTTTGAATTTCTTTTCTCGCTGCATTAAATTGTAGCTAAACACACATTAGAAATACAGCTATTAGCATTGATGAATTTACATGTTAAACTCAAGTAATTGTTGCATGTTAGACCATCTTTCCATAAATCTGTTGTAAATGAGAAATTATGGCACTTTTCAAATTCTTTCATTATTATATTTTTATAATCATCGTAAATCTTGACTGTGCGTTTTCTTTAAATTCGACGGGTGTTTAATCAATTTTTTTGAATCAATAGAGCCGTATTTGCTTCCCAGTTTCAAAAAAGCATTTGCAATATCATGAAATCCTTGATCTGATGCCATTTTGAAAGGTCTCAAATCTTTGCATAAAGAAAGTGCTATAATATCATTAACTTCATCTATATCTTTTTGGAAGGGTTTTTCATCAACATATTTTCTATAGAAGGTTGGTGTATACTATTCTTAGAACATTTGTGTTTAGCTAATCAATTAGTTCACTTAGATTTCCCTTTTGAATATGTTATTATGAGATCTTTAAAAGTTTTGTATGAAGAAAAATTCGTTTTACTTCCATCAAGATATATGTTATAGAACAAATCCCAAACTTTGGATTTTGCTGTATCATTTTCCCTATATTACAATCTATCTGACTTTGCCTTGATAAGTTTATGTATATCTATCTTGGTTATAGTTTCATTCATTTTAAAAACATGGATATAAAAGTATTCCTTTGGTCCGTAGTAAAAATATATAAAAGAAGAAATTTGATAAAAACATAATATTTTGGTTAAAATAGTTGGAAATAAAATATTTAAATATTATAAAATTTATTTTAATACCATTTCATCCCACTGGCAATTAGTAAATATAATCCCATCCCATCCCATGGGATGGGAAAAAGTCCCATCGCAATTCTCTAATAAGAAGTAAGATTAAATATCAAAAGGGAGGTAGTACTAAGCCATATATAAGTACTCTTAAATAACCCACATTCTAGCAACTATCTGACTCTAGCTTTCAATATTTTATGTATATTTTGATTAATAAAACATGATTTATGATATTTTTACTTTCAATTCCTTATAGACTTCACTCACCTTTATCGAATAACAACAATAGCAAGCCGTTTTTATAAGACCATTATTTTTTTGATAAATTTTTGCCTACATTCTCTTTCATTTTTTCACATCAATTTAATTCAATCCTATTTATAAGACTGAGAATTAACTTGAGAAATATCAAATCAAATCCAATAAATTTTAAGAAAAGAATATTTTCTTGTATAAAATTGTATTTTTCTTTATGTTTATAATCCAATTCATTTTTTGCAAAAGTTCTATTTGTAATTATAACCAAGGCTTCAAAATTTTTGTCCCATATGGCACAAAATTTTTGAAGCCTCGGTTATAATTCTAGAATATTAGTGCATCATAGTGAAAATAGGTTGAGGAAGCAACTAAAATAGCAAGAAATATAGCCAAGAGATATTTTATGGATAATAAATACATAAATTGATTTTCATTTTTACTATTTTATGCATTCAAGAAACTAAAACTCCTCGACCAATTAGAATAGAATTATGTTTCA
>NIPM01001394.1:0-20319 GCA_002738285.1 Holacanthella duospinosa
AAATACTTCAAATATTTGAAAAAGAAGACGAATATGTGTGATATCTGCGTAAATGGTAAGAAACTTGAAAGGAGACTAGGTGAAAGTTCTACAAACCCCATGCTGAGTTAAATAAAGATCAAAAAGGCTACTTTAGACAAAGACTAGAGAACTTGGAGCATGATGAGTGCGTGGTAGTCATGGATTTCAAACAGAACTTCAAGATCGGAGGGGGACCTGTGGAAATATCCCAAGCATACTACAACAAATCTTTTGTATCTTGTCTCGGCTTCTGTGTAATCTATAAAGTGGCGGGAGAAATAAATAGGAGCTACTATAACTACCTCTCAGAAGTTATTAGTCATGATTCCCACTATGTCAAGAGCTGCCTCAGGAAACTGAAGGAGGCAAAGCTGAGAACTTTCTCTAAAATAAATTTCTGGTCACATAATGCAGGCAATTTTAGATCCAAGGAATTAAGGAGTTATATACTCTTGGAGCTACCTACTAAGAATTGCTTCACCTCCCAGAATTTCTTTGCAGAATATCACGGAAAGTCAGATATAGACGGGCACTTCGGACTTCTGCAGAAAGTCTTCGAAGAATTCGAAAGAAAGATGTGGATTCTATATACCTTGTGACTTACTGTTTTTGGGAGTTTTTCTTAGAGGCCGACACCGATGCCTACTTTGAGATCTACGAGGACCCTGGTAGAGAGGACCTGGTACAAAAGCTCCGCATAAAGGATGCTAAGCAATACATGTCCCTCTACGCAGACTCAGGTATCATTTATGGAAATTCGGTATCTACATTCCAGGAGTCAAATCATCGTAGGCTGGGGCATAAGGTGGTACGCTCCAGAGAGAGGAGGAAAAACAGATACGACCCTAAACTGAAACCAGATAATGGTTGGGCGGTTTCCTCCTTTCAATTAAAGATCATAGGTAAACGGGTGGTGCTCAAAACCTAAATGTGGGAGGATGGGCAATCCAAGGAGTATAGCGTTGACTGGGGGCTGCTATACTTCTCCCCGTAATGTGATTACCTTGTCGACCTCGGTTGGTACCGTTCTCCGTGATCCAATCAAAAAAACTATTAGGTGGGGTGTGGAAACTTCAAAGTTTTACTTTCCGAGCAAAGTCGGAAAATTTGGTTGAAAAAAAGTGGCGTCAGGAACTATTTCCCCTGAAAAAATATACTCAGGAGAGTAAGTTTCAGAGGAATTTATGAAGCCGAGTTGAGATTTTTGGTTGAAATTTTTTGAGAATATTGGATTTCTCCCAGGGGTATTATGCCTTAATTACTGGTTAAAGCTATTAGTTAAAACGAATTTTATAAATCTTTTTATATAAATTAAAGTGATTCTTTTATTTATTTTTAAATTTCTCATGTTAAGTTTTCAATAATTTTGAAAAACTTGATCAAAAACTAGCCCTAAATGAAATTTATCGACTTTGAGTTTATCAATAACTCAGATTAATTAAATTATGGCGAAAAGTCGAAATTCTGTAACAAACAACAGGAATAGTACTTAAATCTAAAAATTCAATCGAACAAATTTGATTTTAATATGTTTTTGTTTTATCTGCTTTTGTTTTTTAGTATTGAGTTTATGATAATTAAAACGAATTATTAGTTATTTTCAATTTTTAATTCAATTAAAGTCGTAATTTGATCCAAAAATAGGTAATGCTTTGTTTAGTGACCTTAAACAGGAGATTAATTATCAAAATATCAGTCTTAAATCAACCAATTTTAAATGAATTTTGCATTGCATTATTTTCATCTTAAATGGGGTTATAAATTTAATTTCCGGTTTTAAAAACTGTTCTAAACAAAAATAAACTCCCATATAAAGGAGAACATTTATCTTTTGAAAAAGCAGTAATTGTAACCGAGGTTATAGAGAAAAAAGTGAAAAGGAGATTTCCTTCTACTCCATTTATAGCAATGGACGAATTAGCACAATATAATGATACCAAAGGCGTATTCTCAAGAGATTGGGTGTTAGAAAAAATTAAGAAGAATAAACCTATTCATTGGTGGAGAAGTTATTTTTTAAAGTCGTAATTAGCCAAAGTAGCTGTTGAAATTCTTAGCATACATCCTACTACTGCTTCCGTAGAGAGATCTTTTAGCAAGNAAGTAGCTGTTGAAATTCTTAGCATACATCCTACTACTGCTTCCGTAGAGAGATCTTTTAGCAAGTTTGGCTTTATTCACTCAATCAAAAGAAACAGATTATCTTTTGAAAAGGAATTTATGTCACATTTCCTTCAATAATAGAGCGTTGAATAAAACATCCAAAGATGCTAAAGAGTCTAATTCCAATGAAGTTGGAAGCTTTAAGCCATTGGAGGAAGATTGTGCAATGGGTGTGTCATCTGAGTTTGACGGCTACGATTCGGTTCATTGACAATTTAATTACTGGACTTTGAACCTAAATATAAAGAAAACGAGCTTCTTTTTTAATAAAACTATTTATCCCAAAATATTATGCATGATTAAAGCTTTTTATATGCCAAATTTCATGTCTCAAAAAGTTTCAATTCAGTCCACTTGAATTTTGATCGATATTTTTGACTTTCATATTTATTTTTATGAATGTATCAAAAGATTCATAACGATCTTATTACACCAGATAGTGGCAGATCCATTGTAAAATTTTAGGGGGTGCTAAAGAAAATTTGTAAAAAAAACTTTGATGTTTAATATTTCTTTAGTAACGATGATTTACAATTGAATTCTGTGCTTCTGTTTCTTAAATTCATCTAAAACCCTATTAGTATCAACTTTTATATCTTGATGAATAGGTAATAGAGCTAAACCTTTCAATCTAGTCTCGGACATAGTATTCTTAAATACGTTTTCAAGCGCTTCAATATTGAGTAAGTTCTTTCAGGTGTTGCAATAGTAACTGGAAGTGTGCAAAGTATTTTCAATAATATGAATATATTTGGAAGTTCTTTTTCTAACGAATCCGTCAAACATTCCACAATAGAAGATGGCATTTGACATTCGGAATATTTGCTCCACTTGTTCCTCCATAATCGAAATTCTCCTTCAAAATTCGCGAGCGCCTCAACGTCCTTCGAATAGAAATCAACTGTATCTTTAAATTCGTTGGCTTCGTGATTCTTAACGTATTGTGGCTTCAAGTAAATCAGTTTATTAATATGAATGGAATGCTCTTTAAAGCAATTGTCGAAAGAAGAAGAAAAGTGACCTATAAATGGAATGGACACAGTAATCCTGTAATATGTTTCTACAGAATCACAGTCATGATTTGCTCTATTGGTTCGTCTGCGGCAAATTCTTGGCGTATTGACTTCATCGTTCAACCTAGCTGCCAAATCCGTTGCTTCGTTGAAGATGATAGAAAATTCTTGTTCTGAATTCGATCTAATATTTGAAACTAATTTCTTGTACTTCGTTTATACTACCAAAACATGATACTAAATCTTCACCAATAGATTGCAGTTTCTTTGATAAAGGTAGATTTATAGCAAACAATTTCGCAGAAGAAATTATTACTATTATCGTTTCAAAATGCAGCAAAGAGTTAAGTAGGCTAGAAGCTTTAACTCTTGTTTCACTATCTTTTGAACTTTCACTTACACTTTCAAACACATGAGTCAATGGTTCATAGAATTGATAGAAGCGAATTATAGACTTGTGTCTTTCTACCCAACGTGTTTCGCAAAGCTTTGTTAATGATTGTATTTTTAATTGGTGATCTTTTGAAACTTAAGGAATTCATCTTTAAGAACTTTTTTTCTGATTGAAGAACGAGAAAAGAAATTGTTGATTTCACGTATAAGTCCAAAGAAATTTTCATATGCTCTGAGTTTGCAAGTATCACTGATTACCAAATTCAAGCAGTGGTTTACGCAATAGATGTAAAGAGCAAGAGAATAATCTTTAACTCCTTTTAAATCGGAACTCATTGCCTTAGCTCCATCATAAGACTGGCCCCTTAAATAACTTAAGTCTAAACCAAGCTCAAGCAAAGATTTTATAAGACACTTTGCCAGGCCATCTCCAGTCAAATATGTTACTGTGACGAATGTTGAAAATTCTTCACGAACATTATACACATCATGACATTTCGTGACATATCTAACAAAAATTGTCATTTGCGAAATTCCACTAATATCTGTTGTTTCATCAGCCATTACTGAAAAATAGTTTGCTGCAGAAATTCTTGAAAATAGTTCAGATAAAAGTACTTTCGCTGCGCACTTAATCAAAGCGTTCTGGGTGTGGTAGCTCGTGAACAATACATTTGCACCAGACTTCTGCAAAAAGTTGTTAAGAATACTATCTCCCGCTGAAACTCTGAAGCGCAGCAACTTAAGAAAATTCCCATCATTTAATGGATGTGTTTGAAATGTCCAACCTTCTATCGTCCCTATGTCCACGAAGGGCAATATTTTGCCTTCTACATAAAACTACCCTTTCAATTAAGGAGGAAACCATTTTCTTATTCTTTTCAATTTCATTTTCATGATGAGATTTTAATATATTTAATGCACTACTATTGCCTCTCGCCTTTAGAATCACATTTCGAAAAAATGTTGAGTTCATATGATACTGTTGACTTGTATGTTTTACGAATGATTCAATTGCTTTTTGCCAATTATCCAATCCATTCACTAATTTTCCAGGAGCATTATCTCCTCGCCCCACCTTTGATCTTGCAAAAACTACACAAAACTTGCAAAACGCTTTGTCAAGCACTTGAGAGTAGGCAAGCCATGGAAACCTTTTTAGCCAGGAAAACTGAAAATGGCGTTTCTTTTTCCAGTATACTTTATATGGAAATTTGAAGTTTTCATTAGGTGTCCAAAGTTCACTTAGAATTATTCGTTTGTCAATCTCACTCATTGATTCTTTTTGATGAAAAATTCCAATGTCGCTTTCGGAGTGTATAAGTGAACTTTGGGGTTCAACTTCATTAGTTTCGTTAACACTATTGTTATCTCCACAATTTGCACTCAGGAGGCTTCCACTATCAGGAATTTCACTTTGAAGATCTTCATTTTCAAGAAGTTTAGATTTTTTTAATGAAATACCCAAGCTGAAGTAAACTTTGTTGTTTCCTTTTGTTATTATGTTGGTTCATTTTCAATTGCGCTTGAAATCAAAATTTTAGACAGAAGAATGCTTTGATTGGAAGGAAATAAGTGAATGGATGAAATGTTTGAAAGTTTAGCTTAATGTGAATGTTTTAGTGGCTCATTAATTCGGTTCGTTCATGCCATAAAACAAAGGATCAAAAAATATTTATGGCATTGTCAATGACTTAAAAAGAACAGAAAATAGAAGCATAAACAAAAGAAACCTTTTTTGCATCCTTAAAGTCCTTCCAAACGCATTCTTATGATTCATCTGAAAACTTTTCATTCGATCTTTTTTAAAGGCGTTAACTAAACTTTATTTTGAACATTTTTAAAAATACTTTTTCATTTTAGGGAGTGCTGCAGCTCCTTTAGCACCCCCCCCTGAATCCGCCACTGACACCCGATTATATTAAATTTCACTAGCATTACCCTATTTTTACTGAGTGATCAATTAAATTACACAAAATTCAATGAAATTTCATTGAATGAAAAAACATTTATTTTTCTCATCACTGCTGCGGACAACCTGAATTTTACTAGGGACAACTTGATTTGTTTTTTATCTGCGCAGATAAAAAACAAATCAAAGAAATGGCTGAAATAAAACAATACGACTCTGTAGAAGCACTTAAAGAAGAGTATTTATTAAAAGGTGAACCATTAAAAATTTGTAGAGGTAGAAAAATAGATAATACTTTTACTTTAACATGTGTTTTAGAGGTGCATATAGAAACACTAGAAATATACCTGAAGAAGAAAACGTCCTCAAAACTTATCGGTTACCCATTTGTCATCAACGCAAGATATGAAGGTGATAAAATTTATATTATGTCTACTAGTGGGTATCATAACCACTCAATCGATGATACATTGTTAGCTCACCCAATCACAAGATCACTAAAAGTGAAGAAAAGGAATAGTTACAAAGATGGGTAATTCAGGAGCGAGGCCACTTGCGATTCTTAATTATCTCAGAGAGCATCACAACAACGACAAAGTAACCAAAAAAGATATATACAATTCTCTCGATGTTGCTAATAAAGAACACTTAGATGGTGTTAGTCCTATTTTTAAACTTATTACCGAATTAATAGAGAATGGATTTTATTACAATTATGAGGTTGATGATAAAGGTAAAGTAACTTGATTGTGGTTCATGCACAAAAGTAGTGCCCAATTAGCATCATATTTTGGTACGGTTTTGGTTGTTGATTGTACCTACAAAACCAACAAGTATGGAATATCGTTTTTGCATATTATTGGAGTGACAAATTGTAATTGTAATTACACGATAGGTTATGCATTTATTCATGAATCAGAAGTTAATACATTTGGGCACTTGGAAAAATTGCTGAACAAGCTACAGGTTGTTTCAGATAGAGAATTAGGGCTTATGAAATCCATTAAAACGGTTTGGCCATTAAGTAAGAATATTATTTGTTCTTGGCATATAAATAACAACATTATCGCAAAATGCCGTAAATACTTTCTTGTAATGAAGGATAAAAAGGAAGAAGAGTGGAGTCAATTTTTAAAGTATTGGAACATATATATAATCTAAAACTATATTAGAAGCAGAGACGAACTGGCTAATATTCGAAGAAACTTATTATATGGATTATACTGAAGCTATTAATTACATTAAGGAGTGATTACCGTTTAAAGATAAGTTCTCAAAGCCGAAGTAGATAATTATACTCATTTAGGTTGTTTAAGTACATCAAGAGTAGAAGGATTTCACGCTATTTTAAAGAAATACATACAAGGTAGTAGATCGAATTTATTGTCGATTTATTCAAAATTAAAGAAGCTCCTTGCAAATCAAAATGTGGAATTAAAGCAAAAAGAGAATTATCAAAGAGTAGCAACTCCACTTAATTTAAAGCTTGAATTTTTTGACATTAGAGGGAAGATCAGTCATTTTGCGCTTCAAGAGATAAAAAAAGCAATATGATTTAATGAATTCGAAAAATATCACTTGCAGCAACTAGTTTACATCATCTTTAGGCTTGCCTTGTGTTTATAGAATTAATCATATTGTCAGAATAGGTAGAAAGTTAGAAACTACTGATATTCATAAACATTGGTACCTTCAAACTCAAAATCAAATACAAGGAGTTGTTGAAAATGAGCAAAATAGTAATAACGAATCTTCATCTAACATATCAATCGTTGAAGGTAGAATTAATGAAATAACTCATTCATTCGACGAAAATCAAAGAATGTTTTTGCTGGGAAGACTAGCTGAGATTATCCATTCTATGCCTGATATCAGTGATCCTGAAAATTCAACCAAAATGCGAGGAAGACCAGCGGGTTATAATAGTGAAGGTATGAAGAGAGATAGATCTGGATTTGAATATGCCAAATCAACAAAGCATTGCAAAATCTGCAAACAACCTGGGCATAATAGTAGAACATGCAACAAAAACGATATAAAGTCCAATAAACTATTTTAGTTTAAAAATTGAAATGAATTATCTCAATAAATATTTATTTGTCAATTTTCTTTCTTTGAGTTGTCTTTATTTTTTATAAAATTGATCATAAATTTCAAAAACAAACTAGGTTGTCCTTAGTAAAAATTCAGACTGTTCGCAGAATTACTCTAAAATAAAGATATATAAAAATATATCATGGCATAATTTATCCCTCAAACAACTGAATATACATTCAAGGACTCGGGTTTATAATTCTAATGATTTAGTTTTTCGATGTTCTAAAATTTTTAAAATGTCAAAAACAAAGAAATCTCAAGAATCTACCGAAGAAGTAACCAAAAACATTACAATTATATATAGGTAGAGATAATAAGATTGATAAAGAGCTTGAATGATAGTAATTCAAAAGAAACTTACGAAAGGATTATTGAGTTAAATAATTCTGAAGAAATCTCCAAATATTTAAATGGATAAACCCTAGAAAACACTATGAGCTTATTATACGAACATTTAGAGAGCGAAGATCCAATAATTATAGTAACTACTATCAATATTTATTAATTTAATTAGAATTGTGCAGCTCAACTAATAGATAGCATATCAACAAATTCCGAAGAATGTACCAGAGTGTTATTGAAAAAAGACATGATTGGATGGTGTCTAAAAAAATTAGATTCATCTAATTTATTATATAGAGATTTCGGATGTTATTTTCTAAGTAAGATGTGTATCGATTGTCCACTCGCAGTAAATGCTATTCTTACTAGAGGTTGTCTATTCTCTTTAATGGAGATATTTAGAACAAAAAAACCTGATATAGAAATGAATACCAAGTTGAAACAGACAATATTAGAAGAAATCAAACAACAAATAAAGGAGAAGCTGATCGATGACAAACCTTTGAATAATTCTGTTTCAAATACCTATTACGATAACTTTAAAACCGTAACTTATGATGATATAAGTTCCATGAATGATCAGGAAAGAGCCTTATTAAAGTCATCAGCAGTAGTACTTTATGAAATATGTAAATCTTGCAATCAAAGCGATCTATTATATTTGAAACCATTTATACCGATAATATTGAACTTGGTAGAATTAGAAATCAATAATATTATTTATTGTATAACAAATGTGTTACGAAATTTTGTCGGTAAGTATGGGAAACCAATCGAAGAGGGGTTATTTACAACCAAATTGATAGCGAAATATATGACGAAGGTATTTAGAGGAGAGGATTCTTTAAAGATAGCTATAGTTGACTTCTTAGGTGTGTTATGTAGAAATACAGAACATCTTTATAAAATAGTTATCCAAAATACCAATTTATTACATCTAATCGATCTTATGAACTCCGAAGATGAAAGCTTGCGGATTTCTGTCTATAGACATTTGGCATATTTATGTCATTATCCAGGCCAATTTGTTGATTCTATTCCTAGAAAATTGATAGAATCATTATACAAAAGTGCAGACTTAGACATTTGTGAAGAAATGTGGGCAGCTATAAATGCCTTTTCGAAAATAGTAATACATCATAAGAATCCAAAAAAGTTAGATTATTGCTTTGATAAATTTGCGCCTGCTTTAGCTGATATATTGGTTGATAGTGATCATTATGATCTAGGTGTATCTTTGAAAGCTATTTATAAAATTATGTACTTCATTGGGAAGAATAGTTCATTTCTAAATCTATTTAAAGAAAATTCTGGTTGTGAAAAAGTCGATATTTTATTTTCTGCAACTTTTAAAGATTTGGAATTAGCACAAGAAATTTACCACAATTTTCTTCAATAAAAACTAATGATGGCACTATTTTCTTTATAATAATGTTTTTTGGCTTTATAAGTAAAGGTTTTGAGCACATTATACAAATGCGGGTTCGATTAATACATGTTATTTTTAAATGAGAGCAATTTATCCGAAAAACAATAGATTTAATTAGAACTTTTTTTTACAGGTTAGCAACAAAATAGGTGATATTCTATTTTTACTGCAACCAAGCTGATCTTTCAATAAAGATGTAAAGGAAATATCAAAAACGATCAAATGGACAAAAATTATATCCG
The DNA here is from genome assembly GCA_002738285.1 of Holacanthella duospinosa. Lineage (NCBI taxonomy): Eukaryota > Metazoa > Arthropoda > Collembola > Poduromorpha > Neanuridae > Holacanthella > Holacanthella duospinosa. The sequence goes on from NIPM01001394.1 coordinate 9,613, forward strand.
ATTATTTTCGAAAAGATCAACTTCTATTTTTGAAATCCCTAATCAAATGGTTGATTATAAATTTTATTTTACCAAAACCAGACTTGATCAAAAAATAACAATTCATGTAACCAAAATAAATTAATATATTTTACCCAATCTTTGTTCGCTAAAAAATAAACCTAGATGAAATGATTTAGGAAAGGGGCATTTTATAATTGGATAATATGGCACTTTATTCCCATTTTGATTTTAATTCAACCAAATTTATAATGAATTTAAATCAACCAATTATTTAATAAGTAAAATGGGTGAACGAAAATAAAGTGCCATACTTAGTCACTTAATTAGAATGAAAGAGTCTTAAAATTACACATTATAGAGGTTTATATGAAAATTGGCATTTTATGCGAATGTAGATCGGCGCAAAACTGCATCTTTTATGCATGACCAAATTTAGAAAGCTGAAGCATTTCAGCAGAAAACCTAAAAAGTATAAATTGTAAAATAAAATAAATAAAAAGCCCAACCAAGAAAAACATTTTTGATGCCTGGAATAAGAGAGAAATTGATTAGATTAAAGAAATTGGAGAACTTCAGTTTGAAAAGACAACTAACAAACTATTTTCCAATCCTAAATTGGTTACCAAGGTACAACTTACAATGGTTAAAAGGAGATATGATAGCAGGCTTAACCACGGGAATGATGATAGTACCTCAATCATTAGCTTATGCCCAATTGGCAGGCTTACCAGTTCAATATGGGTTGTATTCCAGTTTTATTGGCCCGATTATTTACTCGATCTTTGGTACATCTAAAGATAGTGCGCAAGGGCCAAGTAGTATAGTTAGTTTAGCATTATCGCAATTCCTGAAGTCTATAAGCACTGAGACGGACTATAATATCTATGAAATCAGTATTGCAATCACCTTTTTATCGGGGATTTGGTTATTCATTTTGGGACTGCTAAAGATGGGGTTAATATTTAAATTCGTCCCTATTCCTACTATCATGGGCTTTAGTTCTGGTGCTTCTTTGGTGATTTGTGTCGGCCAAGTACCGAAAATACTAGGCATTTTAGGAGTAAACAACAAGGGGGCAATACATACAACAGTGATCAGTATGATCAAGAATAGAACCAACTTCAATTACTTCGACCTATTGGTGGGGCTTTTTAGTGTTAGCTTCTTGTTCTTCTTAAAGTATTTACCTAGTTTGAAGAAGAATGCCATTACTTCCAATATCAGTTTGATGAACAATATTTTGATCATTCTCATCATGATATCTTTTAGTGCGATATTGAGCGCAACAAGTGGAATAGGTTATGCCTTAGTTGGTGATGTCCCTTCTGGCTTGCCAATTCCTCGGCTACCAACTTTTGATGGTGGACTTGTAGCCAAATGTCTTGTACCATCCTTGATAACAGCCTTACTAATCATCTTAGAACAAATAGCAGCTTGTGGAGCATTTGCAAGAGTTAATGGGTATATAGTATCCTTTAATCAAGAGTCTATAAGTTTAGGGATTAGCAACATGGTCGGATCATTCTTCGGCTCCTTTCCTACTACCGGAGCGTTTTCTAGAACAGCAGTGCAAGCACAATCTGGAGTCAAAACTCCGCTTTCTGGTGTCTTGACCAGCTCTATTGTCCTTTTGGTTATTCAATTCTTGACCAACGTCTTCTGTTTTACTCCATCTGGCACTTTAGCATCCATCATCTTCATCTCTCTTTATCACAACGTCCAAGGATACGAAATTATAAAGAAATTGTATTTGATCAGCAAGACAGACTGTTCGATTTTCGTCCTAACATACGTGGTTACCATAGTTGCATCTATCCAAGTTGGGTTGATTACTTCTATTCTATATTCTTTGCTGCTATTATTATTCAAAATTGCTAGACCGAAATGGCAATTGTTGAAGCAAGATTCTGAAGAGAACTATGTGGAGATTGAGACTTCAGAAGAACATTTCCCTTCTATCCCTGGGATTATCATCTTTAGATGGCAAGAATCAATCTTATATCCCAATGCTGATTATTTCAAATTGAAATTGTTAAGTTCGGTACATGCATTGACTCGGTCTCCAGTCCCAGTCATGACTGCGAATTGGTCCGATAAGGGCCAGAAAGAGATTGATGAAAAACGAAACCGCTTCCCACTGGCCCCCAGGAAGAAGGAAAACATCGAATTACCATTTTTAAGAGCTTTGATCTTTGATTTTAGCTCGGTTAATTCGATCGACTATTCTGGGCTAACTATTTTGCTCGAGATCAAGCAAGAATTGGAGAATTATTCTGGTTATAATCAAGATCAATGTAAATTCAAGTTTGAAGTACACTACTTAACTTTACACCCCGATGTACGGTCTTCGTTGATGAGCATGCCTGGGCTAATTTCTTCTTGCACAGACCTTTCTACAGAATCTGAAAGCAAAAACTCTCTAGAAAATAAAAAGAAACTAGATATTGAAGGACAACGAAGTACCGACTATTTGCATAATAACCTGAGTTCGGCTGTAGAAACTGCAATTTATAATACTCATCATCAATAAATATATTTATTTCAATATTCCAACTTTTTTTCCTGAAATTTTTTATTGACAGCCAAATAGATCGAGAAGCATAAGACGAAGAAGAACACAATCGAAGCATTAGTGATGGATGCAACATAAAGTGCATAATTCAATCCTTCGTCTCTAACCTCTAAAGATCTAAAGAAGATCCAAAGAGAAGACCAAACCACGGTTAAACCAAAAACAATGTCTTTAGTAAAGACCATAGAAACTATCGATAACACGCCAAAAAGCAATAAAATCAAAGCACTGATTTGGAAATGATATTGCGAATCAATTCCGAACTGATAAAACGAGATACTTAGCGTATATTGTATTATATAACACGAGTAAACACTAATCCAAATCTTATCGATGAATCCCCAGTGTGCTTTCCTTCGTACATGTGTTTCAGAGTATATGATTGATAATACAAACGTCAAGATGTATAGAAATATTAATTGTAACCAACTTGAATCAAAGTAAGCAAATGAACAAATCGCAGCCATCATCAACAGACTGACACAAGAATAATGAATTGATCATATGCCCACTGTCCTTCTTATAACTTCTGATTAGATAAACAAACATCAATATATAGATTAATATAAAGATCGAGTTGCTGATTTTGTGTAATGCCATTAATCCTTCCGTCCCATTATTCCATATTCTGGTGTCTCCTAAAGGAATGAATTGTGCCAACAGATGGATGATTATCAAACAACTGAGGACTAATAAATTGGTTATAATGAGGTGTTTTGATTTATCTTTCGGTATCATTTTTTTCTGGTTTCTTTTCTCTTACGTTTTTATACTTTTTGTCCCTAAGGAGCTTTTGAAACTTGACTCATCGTGATTGTCATTTTTTGTAAATTTTATAAATAAGGATTTGGATTATTAAAACATGAAACTTTATAAAATATTTACATTATAAAATCTAAAAAGGCTTATTGAAAGAAAAAACTTGGTGTAAATGAACCACTTCTACACCTCTAAAATCATTGACTAAATAAAGCCATAAGAGCTGATGCAGTCCCCAAGGTAGTACATACGAATCCTAAGACAAAAATACCAAAAATAAGGAGCTTTTCCAAGAATTCCTTATCTTTAAATCCATTCAGCTTCAAATCACATACAATAGGAAGGATAAATATCATAAAACCGTTTGCAATACTACCAATTAGCGCCATAAAATCGTTAAAATAAGGAAGGAAACAAGCTACAAGCATCAAGAAAGAGATTATTAGAATCTAAATAAACATCTCCAAACCAAGCTCAGTTTGTGTTCCATTTCTATACTGAAAGAACATAAATAAATTGGAGCAGCTAATAGTACATGTAACGTAATGATGATGGTTGCTATTTGGAATTCTATCCCTTTAGAAAGTGAGCTCAAAATCGGAGATTGGACATCATCGCCATAAGCTAAGTAGCCAACAATAGAGACCAAAACGTAGCCTAAAGTAATAGTGAGCATGGCTAATCCCAACACTAATTTCCATTTCTTACGATCTTTCATACCAGCTTCGATGTGCGGGTAAACCACATTGCCGCCGTAGGAAAAGGAGATTGTTGCTATTGCTAATGGAATGCCTCCCCAGTTTATGAGTGAGTGAGAATGTGATACAGCATTTTCTACAGAAAAATCGATAAGACCAACGATAACAATGATAGTAGCCAAGGCACCAAACATCGACATGATTGCTATTTCCTCCAAGTTCTTAAACAAGACATACGGGATCAATACGATCAGCCCACATACCATGATCGTTAGTTTTAGGTCCATACTACTGTTCTAAAGCAGCAGCAATTCATTGAAACTCAACCCCGCCAGCATGATATAGAGACAAGCAGTCCCCAACAAGATCACACAACTATTCGACTCACTAGCCAGCCTACCATATTTCCCTAAAGCCATCTCTGCGACATCAGAAATCCCATTCAAGCGACCTTCTTTTCGATACAAACAGTGGATTAATTTCATGCCAGAATAAAAGGCTACAAATCAGGCCATTAATATAAAGATTAAGCTAAACCATCCACCTTGTTTTATAGAATATGGTAGGCCTAATGTACCCGTGCCCATTATAACACATACTATGTTGAAATAAGCTCCCCAATTTGATGATTTTGTTGATGTCTTCATCGATGTTTATCTTTGATAATATTTTGATACGTACTAAGTTACCATTTTATAGTAATATTTTCGATTAGCTAGAAAGAGTTATTGTTTATTGTTTATGTCTCTTTTCGGTTTAATAAAAAGTCCCTCTTTAATGGTTAGCTTCAATTGTTTTTAAGGAGTATTGTCGAAAATTACCTTTAGAGCTATAGAAAACGTAAAAGGTTCATTGAATAGTCGAAATTTATCCATCCTATTCTTATAAATAGTTCTTTTGACTTTAATGAAGTTGCTTATATCTTTAGCTGATTTATTTTTATCCAGAATCTAAATTTAGTTAACTTAGAACCCATTTTTCTTCAAAGGATCCTTTGTTTATTCTACCTTTTCGATCTTCAACCCTGATTTTACATAAACTTATATTAAATTGGCTCCAATATTTTCAATTAATTATAACTTCTAAGTATAAGTAACTTACCGTCGTATTAAGATGTTTGATGTTGTTATCTCTTTTCCTTGTTTTGCTCGCTTCTTTATCATTGGTTGTTAAAAAAAGCAAGGACGAAATTTTAAATGAATATTTTATCAATCATAGAATATGGAATCGTATATGGTCAAAAAACATTTGAAATAAATCTTATTATTTGATAGTACCTTTTAAGGCATTTTCTATGACAATTTCATTTAAAGATATAATAATGAATTGGTTCTACAGATATGGTTTATTTTTTTATGGACAGATCAGGATTTTATTTCTAAGATCAATTTTCATTAAATAATTGGTTGTAAATGATTAAAAGCTAACCTAAAGAAAAATTAATTCATATATGGCACTTTATTTTCGTTCAGAGTAATCCCTTTTTGATTCTCTTTTTAATGCAATCAATTATTTAATGATTATTGTTCAACCAATTATTGGGGACTACTCTGAACGAAAATAAAGTGCCATATATGAATTAATTCCTCCCAAAGAAGTTTTTGGTCTTTTTAACTAATTCTTTAATGAAAAACGACTTTGATAATTTAAACTTGCTTTGAGGGAAAATAACAAGTCATATATAAAGTCGGTAAATTTTTATAAAAAATTAAAATCGGTTTTAAACAATTAAAACTTTCATTAATAAGTCAAAATTAAGTTTAGTGGCAACTATTAAGTAAATGAACGTACATTTTACATAAAAAGTATATTAATGACTAAATAAGACTAATAAAATTAATATTAACAATTAATTTATAGTTTGAGTATAAAAATTGTATAGAATAAAATAATTCAATGGTTTTACCTTTCTTATGGGAGTTTATTTTTGGATCAGTACAAAATTCAAATTTATCATTAAAAATCAACCACTTTATTAATAAATTTCGGTTCAACTCAGGAAAATAAATCCTGATCTCAAGGAAAATAAAGTGCCATATTTAAGGTGTGGTCCGTTATTCCTGTCAAAAAACTAAAATAATAAGAAGCGTAATATTTATTTCAAGAATAAAATATATATATGGCACTTTATTTTTGTTCAGAGTAGTCCCCATTTTACTTATTAAATAATTGGTTGATCAATAATCTAGATTCATTAAAAATTTGGTTGAATTAAGCAAAAAGGGACTACTCTGAACGAAAATAAAGTGCCATATTAGGGCGTTCCGCGCAAAAAGGGACTTAAATTTTGTTTAAGTACGCCATTAATAATATATTACGCCGTTTCACGCAAAGAGGTAAAGGAAAAAATTTAAATAAAAAATTAATTATGAGATATAAAAAGATGAAACTTAGTAGTTTATATATATGAACCTTCTACTTTTATTACATCGCTCCATCTTTCAGCTAGCTGCTTAATGCCATTCATATGACCCTTTATATTAAGTTCCTGGATAATATTCTCTAGTTGTAATTCCAACTCTTCCCAATTGTCATGATCATTCTCTCTTAACTTCCTCTTTACTTTACCAAAACAATTAAAATCAGGTGGACTTATATCTGGACTATATGGAGGATGATACCAAGTGCGGATTTTGTTATCATCAAAAAAATCCATTACAAGCTTGAGGACTTGCATTATCCTATAAAACCATAGGATACTTGAATTTCTTATCAGGTAGCCATTTTAGTAAAACTTCATTAATAAAGCCTATATAGACTTCTGAAGTTACCGTCTCTTTAGGTGCACAAAGCTTCCAATATGCAACACCCTTATAATCCATTGTTAGTATAAGCATTCATTTTCTCTGATAGTTTGATTGTGGTACAATTTGTGGTGAGCTTCCGTCCTTGGTTCTCCAAAATCGAGACTGGTCGCGCTGAAGTTGCATATATAAAGTACGCCAAGTTTCATATATAGCCAATGTTCTGTTTATTAGGTTTTTTGTTTTGATAACTACTCCAAATTATATCTACATGCTAATACTCTATGTTCTCTTTGTTCCTGTGTGAGAAAATGAGGAACCCATTTGCTCAATAATTTCTTCATTTGTAAATCTTCTGTTAAATACCGATAAACAGTAGCTTTGCTACAATTTACTAAAATGGAAAGTTCGAGGCACGATCAGGCTCTACTTTGAGCAAGTTATTCTTTAATTTTCTCAATTTCATCTTCTTTAATTAAATGATTACTGTACCGCCTCCTCTAGTGTCTTCAACACAATTCTGGCCCTTATTAAACTTAGAAACCATATTTTTCACTGTATTATACTTACAGGCCTTTTCACCTATCGTTTTAACCAATTCCTTGTGTATTATTCCCGAACTGTAGCATAGAATTACTCCAAATTTGATAAATACACTTGTTCTTTATCGGTTATTGAATTTTTAATTTTTGTGTTATCCATTATAGTAATTTAAACAATTTTGCTTTAAAAATAAGCTAAATTTATAGAAAATATTATATATAAAGCTTGGCACTAGATATTAATTTGCATATTTATCATTAATTAAAATTCGCTTACCTTTTTGCGTGATATTAATAATATCAAGACATTTAGATTAATTTATATATACTACAAGCTTTATTTATAAATCATTATATTTTGAATATNTAATAATATCAAGACATTTAGATTAATTTATATATACTACAAGCTTTATTTATAAATCATTATATTTTGAATATTATCATGAATAGCTTGCAAAAAATTAAAGGATTCAATTTCAGATAAAGAACAGCCGATTTTCATCAAATTTGGCGTAATCCTGGGACACAGTTCTGGGATAATTCATAAAGAATTAGTTGGAAATAGTGCCCATAAACTAATTACAGTCAAAAGTTTAGTTACTAAGCTTAAGAGATGCTACAATGTGGTCGAAGATACCCGAGGAGGCGATACAAGTGATGTCTCGAAAAAAGAAATGTAATAGATAAAATTAAAGAATTGTTGGCCCAAACTAGAACATGGTCTTGCCTCGAACTTTCCATGCGGGTGAATTGTAGTAAAACAACAGATTTTCGATGTTTAACAGAAGATTTACAAATGAAAAAATTATTAAGTAAATGGGTACCTCATTTTCTCACGGATGAACAAAGAGAACATAGAGTGTTAGCATGTAAAAACAATATGCAATTCTTATCGAGACAAAATAACTTAATTAATCGAACTTTGGCAATAGATGAAACTTGGGTGTCTTTATACATGCAACCCCAACATGACCAGATTCGACCTTGGAGAAATAAGAATGAAGACCCACCTGAATTTTTACTCCAATCTAAATATGAAAGAAAGAGAATGCTAATATTAGAAATAGATTTTCAAGGTGTTGCTTATTGGAAGCTCTGTGTCCCTAAAGAGATGTAACTTCAGATGTCTATAAAACTTCCTAATCGAGTTATTAGACAAATAGTTACCTGATGTGAAATTCAAGGTGCCTATAATATTACATGATAATGCTAAGCCACATAAATCAAGTCTTATAAAGCAGTATTTTATTGATGAAAATATTCGGGTTTGGAATCATCCTCCCTATAGTCCTGATATTAGCACACCTGATTTCAATTGTTTTGGGCAATTAAAGAGGAAGTTAAGGTAAACATTTATGAAAAATTGGCATGAACTAGAAACTCAGCTAGAAAGTGCAATTCAAGAGCTTAATGCTAAAGGTTTTATGAATGGTATCCAGAATTTACCAGAAAGATGGAGAAGTGTAATAGATGCAGAAGGTTCGTATCTATAAACATACTAAATTTTTTATTTAAAATTTTTCGAGTGTCTCTTTGCTAGGAACGCCCTAATAAATTGTCAATAACATTAAGAATATTAATTCAGATAAAAACCATTAATTTTTAATATATTTTTTATTATTTATATAATTTCTTTAGATGCTAACTCAATTTAGCTAATCCAATTGTTTATCATTTAATTTCTAATTTTAGAATTAAAAAAAAATTTTAAGGATAAATGGAAACTATTATAGAGGAATCTGGTATTATCTCTACAATAACTAGTCAATCAAATTATTCACATTTTTATTATATTGATAAAATGAAAAAAAATTGCAAAATGTAAGATGTGTAATGCTGAGTTTGAATATGATACAGTAAAAATTGGGATTAAAAGTTTAGGAAGACGTTTAAATAATATGCATGAAAATGTAGCATTAGCAAGAGAAAATGCAGAAGCTTAAAAGATATTACGTAGAATTCAATTACTTTAGCTGATTATTGGAATAAAGAAGACTCAAAGAAAAGAAGAATAGAACCTGATATAAGGATTTTTTATATTTACTTTAGCTTGCAGTAAGCATCTTTTACCATTGCAATTTTTTGAAGATGAAGTTGTAACTAAAGGATTTGGACATCCATATATTAGTAGACAAAATGTAAGAAAAGAAATAAAAAGAGCTGCAATTGAAACGAGAAATAACTTAATGGAAGGAAATATTGGAGAGTGGGCTAGTATTGCATTAGATGGTTGAAAAAATCCAGTAACTCAACATAAACATTTGGATATAATACTATTTTTCTTGAACAATCCATCTAAACCTGTTTTTTTGCGAAGCTTTATTTTGGAATCAAACTCTGCCAATAATATATCAGAAAAGATTTTGGAAGTTTTAGAATATTTAGATAAATTTGAGATAGTTGTAGTTGGTGGTATTACCGATAATGCTAGCTAGATGTATGATCGCTGCTATGGAGTTAGTATTCTCAAAAATACCAACTGTTATGCCATTAAGATGTGCAGCACATGTAGTTAATTTAATTATCAAAGATTCTTTAAGTTCTGTAAAATTTCTTAATGAAAGTCTCAGCATTCTAAATGGTTATATTGAAAAAAGATCATAAAAAGGTATTGTTTACCAAGATAGAATAGTATATTTGATCGCTTTAAAAGAAGTATCAGAGTATTTAAAGAAGGAAAATGTCGACGAAAATAAATTAATGCAAACAGATAATTCTATCAGTGCACTTACACCATTTATCGATATTCTTAACAAGGCTCAAATCGATGGTATTGGATGGACTATTTTCTACAATGAATACTGCAAAGAAATTACTATAAAATCCCAAAAAGGCTTAGAAAAAATCGTGGATATTGCAGAAAAAAGAAAAATGTGGATAAAAATCCTATTGTCTGTTTGAATTTATACCTTAATAAAATCGAGTAAATTGATGATGAGATACTTGAAATATTATACAAATGGATGAATGCTCTTAAAATACCAGATTTTAGAAAATTCATATCTGATAGAGAATTTAATACAAAAGCTATTGCATCAAGAAGATTGAATTTATTTCATACAGATAAATTAAAATGTATTGCAATAAGCGAAGCAGCAGTTGAACGATGTTTTAGTGTGAATAAGTTGATTCATAGTTCATTAAGAGCTAGTCTTAGTGATGATATTGTTGAAGACATTCTCTACATTCGCTATAGTCATAAAGTTGTTGTAAATGAAGAAACAGATGAAAAAGAAATATACGAGATAGAAAGATTAGAAGAATTTAATTAAATTATTTTTTAAAGAAATTTTCTTTATTAAACTATGATAAGTATTAGGGCGTTCCTAGCAAAGAGACACTCGAAAAATTTTAAATAAAAAATTTAGTATGTTTATAGATACGAA
>NIPM01001395.1:0-25298 GCA_002738285.1 Holacanthella duospinosa
AAGGAGTAATCTCCTTGGTCAGATAATAATATTCATTTAAATTATTAATTTAATTATAAAGCGACTCCAGTCGGAACAGTGGTGGCTTCGTTCGCGTAATTCCCGGGGTCGGGTAATGCACAGGGTCAGATAATGCACAGGGTCAGATAATGCAAGGGCTCAGGTAATGATAAGTTGCTAAGTTGTTAGTGTTAGGTTGTTAGAAAGTGCGGAGTGGAGTTTGGGGCATAGGCTATCCTGTAGTAAAAACACTACAACGATCCATCCGAGCATTACTGACCTCGAGCATCAGACGACCCTGTCCATACAATGTGCCAGGCATCACCCTATCCAAGTCATTGCCCGATCCCGAGCATAACCCGACCTTGACAATACGCAACCCTGCACAATCCCCTATTCCGACATTACCCAACACCTGGCATTACTTGACTCTGGGCATTACCCGACCCCAAGCATTACCCGATCCTGGGCATTACCCGATACCGACCTTACAATGTGCTAGTCATTACCGAAGTCCGGACATTAGCCTACCCCTAACATTGCTTTATCCTGACCTAACAATATGCCAAGCATTACCCTACCTCAGACATTAGCCCCTCCCCCGGTACATGACTTGACTTCGACATTATCTTACCTCGGGCATTACCCAAACCTCGACCCCGACATTATCCTACCCCGACATTATCCTACCCCGTGCATTACCATATCCCTGTATTACCCCGTCGTTCCTACCGCCAAATTTCCCTTGCTAACTCCAAATTCCCTCCCTATCGATATACCTTTCACATTCCTCCCTGTGTTTTAACACTGCAACGCATGAATACTCCGTTTACATCGGTTTATTTAATTACTATGTGTTGCAAACACATTATGGATCTGTGTTGTCCGAACGTTCTAACTCTAAAACGAATTCACTGATCGAGTTGAGATTTCCACTAATAGATAGCCTATGCGCTAGGAACGGACAATGTCGAACATGAACCATATGCGACAACTTTCACCTTGTCTTTTTTATTTTTTTCTCGAAAATCCAATTTTGCTAAATGGGAATTTACATTTTATATAATAACTCAAAAATTCCGATAACCAATTAATGGAGTTTTCACTGTAGGATAGCTCATGCGTCAAACCCCATCCCTCGCATCACTACAACCTAACAACCTAACAACCTAATAAAGTAACAACTTAGCGTTACCTTGTCCCCAATATTACATTATACATACCCCGGACATTACCCGATCCCGACTCGACCCCAGGCATTACCCCGACTTCCCTACCGCCAAGTCTCCTTTGCTACCACCCAACCGCCCTCCCAATCGACCGTTTACCTTCCTCCCTACGTTATTTGCATCGCAACACATGATTATGCTCATTTGCAACGGTTTATTATTACGGTGGTGTTGCTCATCGTCTCAATACCTTTTTTTTTCAAATATGTCAAAAATTTGTTACGAAAGTTTTGAAAATGGTTGAATTTCATTTCATTTCATAAAAATGAAACAAGAAAAGTACTCATTCAGTAAGTTAAAATTGGCAAAAATGCAGGTAAATGCGTCGGGCCTGTTCCCATGTATATTTTAGAACAAGACAAGAGAAATCTGTTTATAGACTGACTTTCTGAAATTAACAAAAAGTTCGATGGAATGAAGATCGGACTGTACCACCTATGATAAAACTCTTTGCTCTCAGCCTTACTTACATTTACATAAAACTTCTCTACAACGTCCATTTAGCAGGATTGCAACGTAGGAAAAACACGTTGGAACTGCTTCTAGCACCTGTTAAAGAAAATTTTAAAGATCAATGGAAAGCCATTAAAGGCAATAATTCCTAATAAAAAAACAAATTGATGCAACTAAATTTCTCAAATTACAAGTATTCTTGTTGTCAATTTTAATCTAGTTTAATCTCGCGTTAACAGTAAGTAAAATTTCACATCTCTGCACAAAGTAATGTAAAATTCTCGGTCAGATGAATTTTTAGCTACCCTTATGGAAACTGGTGGTTTAGTATAAATACTGCCACCCCTTATACTATCTCTCTATCTGTCTGACAGCAATTACATCTACTCACCAATCCGTCTCATTCTCGTAAATGTTAGTGTATAAGTGTATGCTGTACATGTTCACTCGTACGTACAATAATTAGTGCGGATTCAAACGTCTTCTCCGCTCGTATTATACGCACTCTCAATAATACACAGGCATAACTCGCACAATGCAATTAATCGTCCAATGAGCTTTTAAACGTCCATTCCCCGCCTAATAATATTACTGTGAATGGTAACATCCACTGCAAAGGTACATGCGCGCGTATAATGGGTACTTAAAGTGTGATAGAGCTTGATGCATGGGCTATCCCGTAGTGAAAACTCCATTCCGATCCATCTATTAGNTGCATGTGCTATCCCGTAGTCAAAACTCCATTCCGATCCATCTATTAGTTCTCGAAACATCCTACTTATTATTAACCATGTAAAATACCAATACGANATGCATGGGCTATCCCGTAGTGAAAACTCCATTCCGATCCATCTATTAGTTCTCGAAACATCCTACTTATTATTAACCATGTAAAATACCAATACGAAAAATTCAAGTCTTGGTAGAACGTTAAACAAGCTGGGTAAGAGGTGATTCATCATTGAATTCCTCCTTTCCTAGTGCATAAACTTGTGAAAACCCCACATCGACCCGTTAAATAGTTTTGAATTAGAGCACCTTTGATTGAGACGGACTGAGGGAAGGACAGACAGAACAGATCCACAATTTGCCTGCACATAATATGCAATGCACAATGAACCGTTGTAATGGGCTGAATCAACTATCACTACCCTAGTACAATGCTTATTTCGCATTAAACATTCAACTGTGCGTGTGGAGTGTAAAAGTATAGAAAGAACTTCGCCTATAAACTTCCATTGGTATGTGTGTGTACACTACGCTACGTATTAACTTACTGCATATATGAATGTCCACTGGAAACAAGTAATGCGTACAGCCCGTCTACTTTTATCAGTTAATATCCAATGCGTATAAAATCATCCACTGTGTAGGTAAACCTTTACTGCTGAAGTACAAAGATTAGTACTAAGATTAGTACTAAGATTAATACTAGTACTAAGATTAGATTAGTACGATGAAGTACTAAGAGAAAGTTACTATTCAATAAATGTGCCAATTCGGAAATCAAATTTCATGAAATTAACTATGCAATTAATCCAATTCGGTCCATTCCTTCCACCAATAGAAAACCAATATGTCTATTTTCCAAATTGTTTTATCCCTTCTGTGTTGGATGAGTTTCGTAACGTAGTGTTGTACTTAAGTTTCTTAACATTAATAACTTTCACCGCACTTTCTGCAAAATTAACAACCTTATCATTGGAAATAAGTTAACTATTCATTCTTACATCCGACATGAAATGTTTGACGTTATTTGTTATTCTGTTGTACTTCGTTTTTTGAATTCTTGCAATCACGTCTTGGAATTTTAGACGTCAAGCTTTGAGCAAAAATGTTATTTTTAATGAGCAAATAGAACAAAATTATGTTAAATTGCACATACATAAATATGGATTTTGCACATACATCAAAATTTCATTTTATAAATATGAATATTCATACGTTTTAGATTGAACCAAAGGATTAAGACACAAATATCTCCATTTTCTTTCACAACCATCTTTTTGTTGTTTTAATAATTTTTGACACGAAAAAACTGTAGCTCCTACTTCAGCAACTTCTAAGAACTTGACAAATAATGTTAGTGCTACCACTTCCAATTTTGTACCAAATCTAGTACTATCTAATACAACTAAACAACTATCGATTGAAAGGAAATTGGTAACTAAAAATGTATTTTTCGAAATCCAAAATCTTGTTTGTATTTAGCCAACTAAAAGCGCACCTGTCACATTGACTTGTTTGTGAGTATTCTCACTCCCGTATTCTATTGCACAAAAAGTGCAGCAAAATCCGCATAAATAGCTTCCCATAAATACACCAATTGGGTATGACGAATTCGTCAGTTCTATACTTCCTTTAAACCCAGAAAAAACATTCATCAATCTCATATTGTAGCATTTGCTAGAAATTTAAGAAGGTTATTTGAACACTNTACTGGAAACAAGTAATGCGTACAGCCCGTTTACTTTTATCAGTTAATATCCAATGCGTATAAAATCATCCACTGTGTAGGTAAACCTTTACTGCTGAAGTACAAAGATTAGTACTAAGATTAGTACTAAGATTAATACTAGTACTAAGATTAGATTAGTACGATGAAGTACTAAGAGAAAGTTACTATTCAATAAATGTGCCAATTCGGAAATCAAATTTCATGAAATTAACTATGCAATTAATCCAATTCGGTCCATTCCTTCCACCAATAGAAAACCAATATGTCTATTTTCCAAATTGTTTTATCCCTTCTGTGTTGGATGAGTTTCGTAACGTAGTGTTGTACTAAGTTTCTTAACATTAATAACTTTCACCGCACTTTCTGCAAAATTAACAACCTTATCATTGGAAATAAGTTAACTATTCATTTTTACATCCGACATGAAATGTTTGACGTTATTTGTTATTCTGTTGCACTTCGTTTTTTGAATTCTTGCAATCACGTCTTGGAATTTTAGACGTCAAGCTTTGAGCAAAAATGTTATTTTTAATGAGGAAATAGAACAAAATTATGTTAAAATGGATTTTGCACATACATCAAAATTTCATTTTATAAATATGAATATTCATACGTTTTAGATTGAACCAAAGGATTAAGACACAAATATCTCCATTTTCTTTCACAACCATCTTCTTGTTGTTTTAATAATTTTTGACACGAAAAAACTGTAGCTCCTACTTCAGCAACTTCTAAGAACTTGACAAACAATGTTAGTGCTACCACTTCCAATTTTGTACCAAATCTAGTACTATCTAATACAACTAAACAACTATCGATTGAAAGGAAATTGGTAACTAAAAATGTATTTTTCGAAATCCAAAATCTTGTTTGTATTTAGCCAACTAAAAGCGCACCTGTCACATTGACTTGTTTGTGAGTATTCTCACTCCCGTATTCTATTGCACAAAAAGTGCAGCAAAATCCGTACAAATAGCTTCCCATAAATACACCAATTGGGTATGACGAATTCGTCAGTTCTATACTTCCTTTAAACCCAGAAAAAACATTCATCAATCTCATATTGTAGCATTTGCTAGAAATTTAAGAAGGTTATTTGAACACTAAGGTTTATCAAGAGATCAAGCGAAGATTCGAAAAATGAAAACAGTCCTAATTACAGTTCTCATAGCAGCAATCCACGTAACAACAATTAAAACTTCCAGTGTAGATGACGAGTCAGAAACTTCTTCAGAAACTGAGAAACTCCAGAAGGTTTTTAATATTTTATACTAAATAGAAGTAGTTCACAGTTTTAGCTCCAAGACAATTACAACATAAACCCTACAGCAAAAATTGAGCTTAACGACTTAAAAAGAATCACAAATTGCTTAATAAACAAAACCATTACAATTTTTTTTTAAGATAGCAATACCCTTCTACTACTGCCTTTTAGTCTCC
Source organism: Holacanthella duospinosa (assembly GCA_002738285.1). NCBI lineage: Eukaryota > Metazoa > Arthropoda > Collembola > Poduromorpha > Neanuridae > Holacanthella > Holacanthella duospinosa. The sequence goes on from NIPM01001395.1 coordinate 5,581, forward strand.
GAGTGATAACGGAATAATAAAAATTAAAATCAGTAAACAATTATTCCATCTGATATTTTATAATAAACTTTTTAAATTCCTTGATAATTCATGATGTTGCTCCAGAGTGTAATAGATAATTAAAACCAACTTACCGGTCCTTAATTAATTTTTCGAAATAATTTAAATATTGAGTTTTGTTGATCTTGGTTTAGGTGAATATTAATTTATCAGTTGCAACTATGGTCCCTAGCAAACTATAGTATCATACATAATTGAAAAGCTATAATTTTATTATAAATTCAACGTACATATATCGTAATGCATGTATTTTACATTTTTCTGATAGATACATTACGCAGTATTTAGTAATGCAAAGGAAGGACTGAAGATTTATGCGAAGGTTAATATCTTTACCGGATACAGAATCATAGAAGAATCTAAACCTGTTGTCACATATCAGCAAAACATTTCAATCAGTGATATGAACAAAAAAGGAAAGGAGCGTTGTAATTGGAATCGCAACATTGAGATATATGAGTATACTGAAAGTAACGGTCTGAAAGAGAATTTTTATAAAACATTGCCAAAATTATTATTTTTAATTAATGAAATCGATAACTTTGAGTTTACTGCAAATCAGGACAATGACAATTTTGAACTCAAATTCAGTGCTTCAGACATACAATCACTTTACAGCAAGGAATATTTAATTAAGAACACGGTAAGTGTTTATAGATCTCAAAGTAATCGTATGTCTAATATGAATAGAGTATTTTCTATTCATGAAAATTTATGCATTTGTTAGATATTCTCAAAAAAAATATATAAAATGATGTGTGAACAAGACAAATTTAAAGATTATATTGTTGGCAGAAATTCAAAAAGCCTAAAAAGGTTTACATTTTGCAAAAAAAAAATAAAAAAAAATTTGGGAACTATTATAGAACCAACAATAGATTACAGTGCGTTTGCGTAAAATTTCTCGGACTCACTAAAAAAAATACCGCGGCTTACCGTTCACACCTGTCTCCCATTCACTTTCAATACTTTGACTTAAAAAGATATTGGGTTCAGCAGATTAATGTATTCAAAGGGTTGAATAATGAATTCAAAAATATATTGTACAATTATAAAAGCTGTGAGAAATTTTGTTAAAATTTGTAACGGACTGTATTGTATACAAGTCATTAGCAGGAAATACATTTAGTTTAAGAAATTGGGAAATAAATACAGGAAATGTAGGAAATAATAATAGAAATAAGAAATTGAAAGAAAATTAATTCTCTTACACAGGATCTCGAAATTGGGATTGGAGGTTTTCCCGAAAACTCATTTGTTTCATGTAGACTAGAACAGGGAGCTGAGTAAGTCATATTTGATGAATTACTATACATTTTACATTTTATATTCTGCTTTTTCCAGACATTTGCATATTGTAATAGAGGACTATAATTGTAATTCGGAAGTACTGATTAGAACTGTGCTGTCGTGGAAAGAATTTCTTGTTGATCCCAAATTTGCCAATCTTATTTTATGCCATGGCCAATCCACCGATAATTCAATTCTTGCATTCTTTAAAAAAAATCTGCTTCTACCGGAATTACTCATAAATACTAAAAGTAAAAACGATAGTACTTTGGCAAACTTTGACAAAATAGTTAGAAAATCGAAAGCCAAAGATAACACCGCTGAACTATGGGCTTTGGAGGAAGAAGAGAGAAGAATAAAAGATTCAGAATTAGAATGATTAGCAAAGAGAGAGGATGAGACGATGTAGACGAAGTAACATCGATTTACTGGATGATGCAAGTGGAGGCCAACATATTCGGTTGTTTCATAATTATATCGAAAACAAAATTTTATTAATAAATTAAAATTGTATGAAATTTACGACTGTAAGCGAATATTTTGGTACTGACAGAGTGATGTGTTCGTGGCGTATGTTCCAAGCGATTTTTGTCCGTCTGACTGCGCAGGCTGACGGTGCTAATCATCGATACACGAGTTGACCCTTATAGTACAGCCTTGCCACGATTTCCATTGTGATGGCCGATGTCTAATAGACCACCAATTGCTTAATTTTTTTTAAGTATTCAGAAAAAAATATGCAAAATTAATGTAACAAGTACTATGTTACATATCCTGTTTCCATCTGTAACGTTGTCAGTTGATAGTAAACACTGCGGATTATTGTCGTGTGAAAATTGGTACATTAATGCTTGGACAAATTAAGACGATATACTGATTATTTCTTAGTATTATCGCAAGATTACGGAAATAGTTTCAAGTCTTATGATATTACAATGTAAAGTTGCTAATATGGCTGCTCCACTTTTAAACTCTAGATTTACACTAGTAACAAGACTGCATGAGTCACTATGGACGAAAAAAAAAATGTAGCTAGTTCACAGAAATAGATTAGAACGAAAAGCTAGCTTATAACTATTGGTTACCAAACAATAACATCGGAGCAGATGTTAGTTAACTCTACTAACAGTCATACACACACCCACGGTGTGTGTATGACATGAAAGTGACTTAACTTGTAATAAAAAACTTGTAATAAGGGGGAAAACCATGTTCTAAAGTAGTTTTTTAAACATAAAAAGATTTGGTTTAATTAATAATGACGAAATAAAACTTAAATACGAAAATTCAATCATTTATGGTGTAGTATTTATTTAACGGATTTCCCGCTCTTGGCGACTGGTGACCTCAGATGACAAACATTAATAATTTTTGGTAAAATATTTCAGAAAATTACTTGATTTCAAATTTAAAACTTAACAATTTATTTGGCAATCTGACAACAGCAATGGAAAACAAATAAATGGAATAATTCCTAATAAAAACAACTCTGTGCTCTAATCATGACTTACATTTACATGTAACTTCTCTACAACATTCATGTAGTAGGATTACAACGTAGTAAAATTATCTTGAAACTGCTTCTGGCTGCTGTTAAAGAAATATTAATGCAAAACAAATAAAGGGAATAATTCCTAACAAAAACAGTAAATTGATGAAGCTAAATTTCTCAGAAGTAACATACTAGTAACATTACTAGTAACATTTATCATCTCTGCACACCTTAATGTTCATTTTTCTATCACAATAATTTTTAAACTTACCTAATTGAAACTAGTGTTTTTGATTACTGCCACCCCTTATACTTTTTCTCTCGGATTTGTTCTCGGAGCATAATACTTATTATTTAACACGTTACATATTAATACGCAAAATTGAAGTCTTGGAAAAATGTTATACAAACTAGGTCAGAGTTGAGCTATTTTTGAATTTCTCCATTCCTAGTATTTGGGCTATCAACTTGTGAAAACCCTATGTAGATCTGTAAAATAGTTTTTGAATTAGAGTACCTTTGAGTTAGACGGACTAAGGAAAGTCGGGACGGACAGAACAGAAATGCCAAACCGTTAAATTACGAAAATACAGTGGAACACGCTTATAAGACCATTGATTTTGCACAGAGCATTCTAGTCTTATAGCTGTCATGGTCAGCATACAATTTGCAGCATACTAACAGTTACTAACAGCATACTACACAGCCACGGTGCAAGCATCAATCGAAGGCTTCCATAGAACATAACAGTGACTTAACTTTTGTGACTTAACAATTTTGATGATGATTATCTTGTCATGGATTGCAAAATTTTGAGCTCACTATTTTTTCTAGACACTTTTGTTATTCCATATTACTACAAACAAGACTTGATTTTTATGTAGGAAATGCGGTACTGATTCCATTTCTAATTTTTGGAAGACTCATTGCGTTTCCGGATATATTATATTGTTATAAAAGTTGTGCCTATACTTCCTGGACACTCTTTATGCAAAACTATTCATTACAAATAAATGTATGCATGTGGAAGTTAGTCTCCTTCTATTTTACTCAGGTTGATTGTGTAGAATTTCGACACATCATTTCCTCCGTTTACAGTTGTCTAATTTACTTAACAAGTGTTAAGTAATATAACTTGACTACTTAGACTTTTCGAAGTTGATTTAACTGGAAACAAAATACTGTAAACTATTCATCTAGTCAGAAATAGTTCGATCTATATCTGATATAGTTCAGCAATATCAAAGAATGATATTGCTGAAATGGTTAAAACTGTTTCTTCCTATTTTTCGATAATACGAGGAAAATCGTAAAAGCAGCAATAGTTTCTCTTTTGCAAATTTAGACTCACAGAGATACAATGGGTTTACCAGTTGAAAACCTTCAATTAAACTAAAATTTAGGTGAAATTCGGCTGCAAGTGGATCAACAATCAATATAAATTATACTTTATCAACAAGGACGCTTGATCGCATAAAATTCCTTATCTTTACTAAGCATCTTGTATAAGAAGGAACTAGATGAACTCATACACCAAAGCGTACATGGATATTTTGAAAAACTCGTAAAACATAAAGGGTTTGGAAACTCATATTTTATGGATAATGTACAATTTCAAAGTTTAAAGCTACAACGTATAATACTTTCGTATATGTTTAGTTCAGCAAAGAATAACAGATTTTTCGGAACTAAAAAAAAAGTGAAAAATGTCGTTTTTCAAATATGTGGAAGATTTCTTATTAAAGTTTAGAAAAGCGTTGCGTAAAAATGAGACAAGAGAAATACTTAAAGAACAAAACATGCAGATATATGAAAACGAAGCTGTTTCCATGCATATATTAGACCTAGATAAGAAAAATGTTTATGTGGGCTAATTGCATTAAACTAAAAGTTTGATGGAAGAAAGATTGGACTGCACCACCTATGATAAAACGCTGTGCTCTCATCATGACTTACATTTACATGTAACTTCTCTACAACTTCCATGTAGGATTACAACGTAGTAAAATTACATTGCAACTGCTTCTGGCTGCTGTTAAAGGAATTTTAATGCAAAACAAATAAAAGGAATAATTCCTAACAAAAACAGTAAGTTGATGAAGCTAAATTTATCAAAAGTAACACTCTAGTAACATTACTACTAACAATTATCATCTCTGCACACCTTATCTTCAATTTTCTGTCACAATAATTTTTAAGCTTACCTAATGGAAACTAGTGTTTTTGTATAATGCCACCCCTTATACTTTTTCTCTCCTAGTATGACAGCGATTACATCTACTCACCCACTCGTCTCATCCAATGCGATTACGTCTCTACTCATTTAAGCTACTTGATTTCTGTTTTTTTCCCATCTCTACTAATCCCCACTTCTACAAATTCTATTATCTCTACTTTTTCCCAATATCTGTAACGAAGAAACATACTTTTACTAATTCCAAATTCAATTACAGGTTTATAATAATGTTATACCAGCATCCAAGAGCTTTACAATTAGTTTTCGGATGCAAACTTAGGGTGGGTATGTTTATAAATTGGGACAATTTTGCCCGCATAAAGTTTTCAAATTGCTAACAAGCTAGCCTATGCATTTACTCCAGATAAATTGCAAGACACAACTAAATTGCTATTTTTATATTGGTCAACGGATTAAATTTATGAAATTTTAAAACCTGGATTTATCTTAGAACCAGTACAGAACGAATTACCTTGGCAAAAAAGTAATAAAAAATGTAGCAAGTTTAAATCAATAGATTAGATAAAAAATTAGCTTATAATTATTGGTCACGGATCACTTAAAGCACTTGCAGACGTCTTCTTCGCATGTAAAATGCGCAAGTATAATGGGCAGATACAATGATCAAATACAATCCACACTGCATTTAAGTATTACTGTATAAGTGTATGCTGGAATTGTTTACTCCTATGCACAAAACTTTCTGCGCATCCAAACGTCTACCACGCTTGTATTCTAAAAACTCTTAATGCACACGCATAACTGACACTGCTCATTTATTGGTACAATAAATATGTAAACGATCATTGTGCACGTACTAATATTACTGGGAATGGCAACATCCACTACACACGCACATTGCACGCGGATAATGCGTGCTTAGTAGGTGATAGACCAAGATGTAATGGATATCCAGTAGCGAAAACTTCATTTCAATACACCCATCCGTACTTGAAACATTCTAGTTATTATTTAACATGTTAAATCGCAATACGCAAAATTGAAGCCTTGGGAGAACGTTATACAAACTTGGTCAGAGTTATTTTTAAATATCTCCTTTCCTAGAGTATAAGCTATATTCCAGTGAAAACTCCATTTCAATCTGTCAAATAGTTTTTGAATTAGAGTACCTTTGAGTTAAAACGACTGCGGGAAGGATGGGCGGACAGAAATGCCAAACCGTCTAATTGAGTAAAAACATATCAGATAGAATTAACTCAATAAATTAAAAAGTAGTGCGCATAGATGCGCACACTGCGTACGATACGTATTGCGATTGAAAAGATCTAGGGAACAAGTATAGTTGTCTTTACGCATGTAAACTTCCACTGAGCATGTACAATACACAATGCTTATGTATACATCACCCGCTTATAAATAATGCGTACTGTGTATCCTTGACAGCTCCGCACCCTTCAAAAATTAGGTACGGACCATCGGTGTGTAATTAATTGCACACCAAAACGGAGAAATTTAGTACAAAAAGTGGGGGTGTGCAATTTATCACACACCGATGGTCCGGTACTAAACCTCGATAGAAAGAGTGTGCAATCTATTGCACAACGATGGTCCGGACAGCTTTTTTGCTGGCAAGTTTTAGCTACAGTATTTTCTAGAAATCCTGAAAAATCGGCAGTTCGGCAACGCTTCTTTTAATAAATCTATTGTAATAACTTATCGTACAAACGAGGATTACATGGAAACCATAAAAATTCCATAATGTAATTTTTTTTTCAAAATCCGCATTTCCGCTAGGGTGTGCGATATTTTACACACCGATGGAGCTGTCAAGGGTATACAACTTTGCAATATAGATGTAAATTTTTTCTTCGAACGTAGAATGTCTACCGTATTTGTCCACTGGGCAGGGACAATAGACCTTCAACGCGTATATGGAAACTGGAAACGTACAAAGCTTCATCTGCAGGTAAACGTGCATATGCAATATGCACAGCGCATAAAAAAATTAAGTGAAGATATTGACGTCCAATAGGCATGTAAGCTACTACTTGAATACAATGTGGTAAGTAATCATCCACTTCTACGGACAATTCACACGAACAACGCTAACTAAACATTTACGTGTGTATTGGACACCTCAAAGGTCACTGCATTCATACAATGTTTAATACGCATAAAATATTCAACTGCGCGTATACAATGTACATGTAAAGCAAGAACTTCGCGTCCAAACTTTCATTGGTATGTGTGTGTACACTATGCTACGTAGAATGTTTACTGTGTATATGAATGTCCACTGGAAATCTACAATGCGTACTACTCGAGTTAACGGACAAGGCTCTTCTTCGAGATCATCAATTTTTGATGTAAGTGCTAAAAATAGTGGAACCCTGCGATCCTTTCATTGATATTTAAGATAAATTGCTCTCAGATGGACGGATAGAACAGAGCCATAATTTGTTGGTAACACATAACAATCGGCTAGATACTCGAACACTACCTCTTATGTACTTAAACCTTGCAACTCGGTAGTTGTTTTCCTTTATCTTGCAGTTACTTTGCAAGATGAAAAAATTTTGTGAGACCTATTTGCCAAAAGAAAATCTGGTGACATTAATAGAGTAGTAGTCTCAATTTAAAATTTTTTGAGACATCAAAATCGCGCCGCCGCAGGTATAAAGCATAGGTTTGCTGCTACAACACCTTGCATTCCCTAGATTCTTAAATTTATTACTATACAATTAATGTACCAGTAAAAAAAGTCAATTTTCTTGGAATTAACTGTTTAATTAGTCCAATTCAGCCCCTTCCTTCCACTTACAGAAAACAAATATAACTATTTTCCTAACTGTTATTTATTAACATTAATAACTTCCACGCACTTTCTGCACTTTCTGTAAAATTAATATTCTTATCATTTGAAAATAGTTCACTATCCGACATTATCCGACAGGAAATGCTTGACGCTATTTGGAATTTTGTCGTAATCCATTGTTTCAATTCTTGGAATTACATTTTGGAATTTTAGACGTCATTCTTAGATCAAAAATATTATTTTTAATGAGCATAACAAACTAAATATAAATTAAAAGTAAAATATAAGTAAAAATGGATTTTGCGCATACTTTCAAATTGCATAAATAAATGGGATTGAAGATTCTTACGCATTAAATTGCACCAAAGTCGTATGTCATTAAAATATCTCCATGTTCCTGCATAAATGCTTATCCGTTTTGTAGGTTTAATAATTTTTGACGAAAAAAGTTCAGTTCCTCCGTCACAAACTCCTAAGAACTCAACACGGTGGTGCTATCACTTTCAATTTTGTACCAAATCTAGTACCATCTAATACAACTAAACACGTATCGATAGGAAGAAAATTGGCAAATAAAAATGTATTTTCCGAAGCAATCCAAAATCTTGTTTGCATTTAGCCAACTAAAAGCACACCTGTCACATTGAGTTTTGTGTTAGTATCCCCACTTCTAAAAATTTTATTGTACAAAAAGTGTAGGAAAATTTGTACAATTAGCGTCACATAAATACATCAATTGGGAATGATAAATTCATCAGTTCCATAATTTGCTTTAAACCCAGAAGAATTTACCATCAATCTCATTATAGAATCTGCTGGAAATAGTTTTTAAGATTATTTGAACAAAACTCGTCCAAGAGAGCAAGCGAAATTTCCAGAAATGAAAACAGTCCTAATTACAGTTCTCATAGTAGCAACCCACGCAACTATAATTAACGCTTCCAATGGACTTGACGAGGCAGAAACTATGGTTTTTAATATTTTATACTAAATAGAAATAGTGCACAATTTAAGCTCCAAGACAATTACAACATAAACCCTACAGCAAAAATTAGGCTATACGGCTTAACGAGTCACAAACTGCTTAATAAACAAAACTCAGGTCAATTTTTAGAAAACACAGACACAACGATTACAATATAGCGTTCTACTATTGCATTTAGTCAATGGGTAATAATGGGATAATAAAAATAATTATCAGTGAACAATTCGAAATTTTATATTTAATTTTTTTTAATTTCTTGATCATTCTGAGTTTTGCAATTTTTTGTAATAGGTAATCTAAAACAATGTTACCCGTCATAAATTTGTCTTTCGAAATAATTTAAAGATTGAATTTTGCGGATTTTGGGCTAAGCGAATATTAATTAGGCAGATGCTGCTTTGTTGCTTACCACATTATACCATCATATATAATTTAATAGCTATAATTTTATTATAATTTCAACCCAACCATAATGTAATATTTGTATCTTATGCTTTTCGGATAGTTATTTAATGATGAAAGTGACAGTCTGAAGATTTATGGAGATGTGAACAAGTTCACCGGATACAGAATCATAGAAGAAGCTCAACCAGTGGTCACTATCGAAAAAAAAATTTTAATCTCTGAAATGAATAATAAATCAAATGATCGTCTCGAGTTCACAGAAGCCATTTCGGTGTATGAACATACTACAAGTGAGGATTTGGATGAAGATTTAGGAAAAAAAGTTCCACGTTTATTATTTACAATTAACCGAACTGAAATGTTTACGTTTATTCCAAATAAAGACAAAAACATTTTTGAACTCGAAATCAGTGCTTCAGAAATGCCAGAAGAATTCATCATCAGAGATTTAATTACGAGAACGGTAAGTGTTCATAAATCTCAAACTTATCTTATGTCCAATATAAATAGAGTATTTTCTATTCATGAAAAAGGCTTTGTGTTAGTTGTTTAAATAACTTACTAAATCAACCAAATATTAGTCAAATTTAAATTAATGTGTGAACAAGACAAATTAGAAGGTATCATTGTTGCTAGAGGGCGGCAGTGTTTTTTTTTCAAAACTATAAACTCATTTCCTTAGGCTCCATTTTCCATTTTTCATCGTCTGAGACGTAACGTCTAATCACAAATTAAACAATGTTATAACTTTCAACTTGACAAGTAATTTGTTGTCACAAGACTAATTTAAATACACTGCATACAATCCTCAATGAGTCGAAAAGAAATAGTATATGGGATCTTCCTTTACTATTTTACATTTATCTGTGGCGGTTCACTTAAATCTTCAGGTTCGTGTTCATTTCCGCTATTATTAGCCCGGGAAAAAAAATTTCATAAAGACTTAAAAACTTTTATAATATGCAAAGAACCAAAATCTTTTGTAAACTTTGTTGGACATTATTATATTATCAAATTGACATCCGTTGCATCTAAATTGGTTGATGGACATTGAAATTCTTCTGACGATTTCTAAAATTTATAATGAATAGATCGATGCAATATCTCTCACCTTCTCATGCTACTAATCAAAACGGAACGAGTAGAATGGACACCTAATAGAACAAAAATATTTTTACATTTTTATTCTTACGTAGTTTTCAAAATGAAGAGCGTGTTAAGTACATGATGGCTTACAACTAAGAAACCTTGTGTGACTTGTTTCTATATTAAGCGTCGTGGGTTGGGAAAATAATCTTTCTCCAATTTTAGTGGCTTTTTTTTTAGTTTTTGTATCTAGACGACAGAGACGCAGACACCCTCTTGGGGTGACGAAAATCAACTTCCAGACGCAACAACATCTTAGGTTCTTCAGTGTTGGAAACCTATGATTTCCAGGAAGGCTTGTTCTGCCTTTCTTGTGTTTGACTTGTTGATATCACTACTTAAATATTTCATTACAAATTCATTGTCCCACGATACATTTGTTCTTCTTACTATTTCCTCTGCCGAACTCTGTCCTCGTCACTTAGTTGAAATAATTATCAAATTCAATCTCCAACGTGTTTTCCCGAAAACGACTGGCAAGATATCTCGCTTCCTGTGACCTAAGGTTTTCAAATCTGAGGTGACGTCTCACCGATTGTATAATTCCTTGTCCTCTACTGGTAACGGATTAAAAAAATATTATGATCAACCAATTAAAAAATTTAAAGGATTGAAATGTATTGAAAAAAAAAATTAATAATTTTCAAAGTTTTGAGATACTTTAATAAAATTTATTATACTAAAATTCAACTAAATCCAGCTAATCTTAGAACCTTTTGTGAGCAGATAAGTTCAGTGATTGAAAAGGTTATAAACTGATTACTTCACATTAAGTAACTGCCACTAGAAAAACAATAATCAAACTATTTGACTTGATCTGTTTACTTTGATCAATGTTGCATTAGCGGAGGAGTCTAATTACAAATGCAGGTATATCTTAGAAAATATTTTAATTTTTTATTAATTAAAATATCAGTTTTCTAATTTTTTGATTCAGTACATTAGGTATTTAAATTCAAAATAATTTTAGTTAAATTATATTGGAATTGTTGACCTTTATATTGTTCTGGATTACTTTTATTACTTTTTGCGATATTTTACATTGCTTTATGAGTTGCAAGATGAGAGCCTATTTTGTATAAGATACAAACCTATGAATGTAAATAGCAGGGATAATCCGTAGAATTAATTTCAAAAAATTTCATTTACCATAAGTCATAGCTATGGAGGGTTACATATTGGGAGGGCATATCTTGAATAAATATAATATTATTGTTAAGATTATGTTAAAAAAATTTTATTTTGATGAGATTGTCGTTAAAAAAATATATTTGTTACATAGGATCTGAAAATTGGAATTGGAGGTAATCTAGATAATTCATATGTTTCATGCATATTTCAGCATAGGGATGCGTAAGTGATGTTAGATAAATTACTATATAAGTTTAACTATTTATATTCTGTGTTTTTTTTTCAGCCAACATGTTCATATTGTAATTGAAGTTGAGAATATTGAGCTCAATCCGGCAGTGCNTAGATTGTCGTTAAAAAAATATATTTGTTACATAGGATCTGAAAATTGGAATTGGAAGTAATCTAGATAATTCATATGTTTCATGCATATTTCAGCATAGGGATGCGTAAGTGATGTTAGATAAATTACTATATAGTTTAACTATTTATGTTCTGTGTTTTTTTTTCAGCCAACATGTTCATATTGTAATTGAAGTTGAGAATATTGAGCTCAATCCGGCAGTGCTTGTTACACGTGTGCTGTCATGGGAACAATTTCGTAATGATCACATTTTAAATAATATTATATATAGTCATCACAAATCCAGCAATTCTCAATTTGCACTCTTTGAAGAAAATCTGCTTCTACCTGAATCACTCAGAGGTATTCAAGTGGTAATACCTGAGGCACATTTGACTAAATAGTTGACGGTGAAAATTAGAGAAATAAACTTTAGGCTAAGCAAAAAGTGTATAGTAGAATAAAATATATGAAATTAAACTCAGTAGGAAAGTGAGAGAAAATGTCAAGAATTGGAGGAAGTAACATCGATTTTCTAGATAAAACATATGTAGAGAATATATTTGGTTGTTTCACAAATGCTTCCTAAATATGATTTTATTAATAAATTAAAATTATATACAGTCTTGTGTTTATAATTATTACACTTAGACTAGCTTGGCACTAACATAATGTGTCATTCCTGGTGTACACTCATTTTGCCTTGCCCATGTCTCATCGTTCGTCAGACTGTCAAATTTTACTGTGCTAATCTCTGGATTAGCAAGCTGACCCTAGTATTAAGGCTATGCGACAATCCCCTTTGTGACGACCGATGTCTTCTATTAGAATCATTTGCTTAAAACTAATTTTTAAATAGTTTCGTTCTGTATTCAGAAAAAAACTCAAATTGATGCAACATATACGATGTTACATAAGCAGTTTCCAGCCATGATTGAGTCGATGGGTAGCTACCGCCGCAGCTGTTTTCGTTGCTAAAATTGCTACATTATTGCTTCGTCAAATTAAAACAATATAATAATCACTTATTTATATTATCGTAAAATTAGGAAATTGTTCTAAGTCTTATTGTATTGGTAATGCCATAGTTGCAACCGTCGTATTGCTCCTGTGCGCCTTAACTAGTAGCGGTGATTTCCAAAAAACTGGATGGTATGCAAAAAAGCATACCATTTTTCTTTTTAGTGCAGTTTTTTTCGCTCGGATACTCGGTTCAACTATTTTAACTAGTGCATCTCCTAATGTTACATTAAGTCATAACAGAAATTTTTGAAAAAAAAGTGTTGTGTCAGCCCGGGCGAGTGGATTTTTGTCGGACGCTTTTTCTACTGATCATTGCAGCGATCGTATAAAGTGTAAATTTTTATGCTTTAACGACTTTGTTTTTAATCGCTTTGTTTATTATAGTTAAAAATTACAAGGTTCCCAGTTGTTTTATATTGAAGTAAATAATAAATTAGGCCATTGGTCCATTGCCTTGTGGCAAACAAGAATTAGGGCACCATCGACCCGAGCGATAGGATTTATTTCCAACAACTTGCGGTGTTGCCTAAACTCAGCGAATTTGAAATCTGTTTTTTCTAATTTTGGATATTTTGAATGTACTAATTCAGAAATTTAAATCGAACTCAAAATCAAAATCAAAATTGAAATCAAATTCAAAATCGACACAAAATCGAAATCGAAATCGAAATCAAAATCGAAATTGAAATCATAATTAAAATCGAAAGCAAAACCAAAATCGAAATCAAATTCAAAATCGAAATCTACCTCAAAATCGAACTCGAACTCAAAATCGAAATCGAAATAAAAATCGAAATCTAATTCTAAATTGAAATCGACCTGAAAATCGAAATCGAAATCGAAATCATACTCAAAATCGAAATCGAACTCAAAATGGAATTCGAAATCAAAATCAAAATCAAACTCAAAATCGAAATCGAAATCAAAATCGAATTCAAAATCTAAATTGAACTCAAAATCGAAATCAAAATCGAAATCGAAATCGAACTCAAAATCGAAATTGAAATCATAATTAAAATCGAAAGCAAAATCAAAATCAAAATCAAATTCAAAATCGAAATCGACCTCAAAATCGAAATATAAATCGAAATCGAAATCAAAATTGAAATCGAAATCAAAATCAAAATCTAATTCTAAATTGAAATCGACCTGAAAATCGAAATCAAAATCGAAATTAAACTCAAAATCGAAATCGAAATCAAAATTGAATTCGAAATGAAAATCGAAATCGAACTCAAAATCGAAATCAAAATCGAATTCAAAATCTAAATCGACCTCAAAATCGAAATCGAAATCAAAATCGAAATTAAACTCAAAATGAAATCAACTCAAAATCGAAATCGAAATAAAAATCGAAATCAAAATCGAAATGAAAATCGAAATCGAAATCGAAATCGAAATCGAACTGAAAATCAAATGTCAGCATTGACAAATGTCACCATTGACAAATGTCAACAGTGACAAATGTCACCATTGACAAATTTCACCATTGACAAATGTCACCATTGCAAAATTTTACCATTGTAAAATTTTAACATTGACAAATGTCAGCATTGACTAATGTTAGCATTGACAAATGTCAGCATTGACAAATGTCACCATTGCAAAATTTCACTATTGACAAATGTCAGCATTGACATAAATCACCATTGACAAATGTCACCGATGACAAATGTCACCATTGAGAAATGTCGCCATTGACAAATGTCACCATTGACAAATGTCACCATTGACAAATGTCACCATTGACAAATGTCACATGTGTTTGACTTTTGTTTATGTGTTTGACTTTTATTCGTGTGTCTGAGTTATTCGTGTCGGACTTTTATTTGTGTGTTTTACTTTATTTGTGTGTTTGACTTTTAGTCGTGTGCCTTACTTTTATTCGTGTGTTTTACTTTTATTTGTGTATTTTATTTTTATTTGTGTGTTTTACTTTTATTTGTGTGTTTGACTTTTATTCGTGTCTAACTTTTATTTGTGTGTCGGACTTTTATTTGTGTGTTTGAGTTTTATTCGTGTCTTACTTTTATTTGTGTCGGACTTTTATTTGTGTTTGACTTTTATTTGCGTGTCAGGCTTTTATTTGTGTGTTTTACTTTTTATTTGTGTGTTTGACTTTTATTTGCGTGTCAGGCTTTTATTTGTGTGTTTTACTTTTTATTTGTGTGTTTGACTTTTATTTGCGTGTCATGCTTTTATTTGTGTGTTTTACTTTTTATTTGTGTGTTTGACTTTTATTTGCGTGTTTGGAAAATACATACAGGANGCTTTTATTTGTGTGTTTTACTTTTTATTTGTGTGTTTGACTTTTATTTGCGTGTTTGGAAAATACATACAGGATGATTAATCTATCTTTGCACATTGTTTCTCCACTTTCAGTGTGGTTATAAGGTAACCAAAAGTTTAATCAATTACTTTTACAATTAACTATAATAAATTACAAAAAGTTAACAGGTAAATTTTGTGTACCATGAAGGATGCCCTTACAAAAGTATTTTATTAAATATCTGATTTGGTTAAATATAGGTTAGCGCAAACCAATTGAGCGAAACAGAACGGGGTAGTTCTTCCTCAAAAACGTCAATTTCTTGAAGTGGATGTGGATTCAAGTTTTATTTCAGGTTAAAGGTTGTGGCTATTGAAACACACGATGTTGCCAACACATTCCACTACTTCGATGGTATCCAAATAGATTCCGAAATTATTCTTAGGCTATTTTAACTGGCTGCCGCTACATCAATATCAAATTACCGGAATTGAAACTTTAAAACATCGAAAATCACAAATTTAATATTCAGGATTTGTTTCGCTATAGAAAGCAATAATTTTGACATTGTTTCTTAAAAACAATTCCGCTGTATCAAAATTGAATTACCGCTACATGAGTATCGAATTACAAGAATACAAATATAAAACTAGTTAAACAATTTAAATTTGTTTAGTTTTAATGTTCTACATCCGGTAATTCGATAATGATGTAGCGGTGGTTAGTTTAAAATAACCTTCAGAATTTTCTCATCTAATGTATGTGTCATTCTGAATTTGTAAATATTAGAGTGAATTACTGCTTCCACTAATTGATGAAGTGGAAATGTTTTTAAATAAACAATGTCAAAATTATTGCTTTCTATAGCCAAACAAATCCTGGATATTAAATTTGTGATTTTCGGTGTATTAAAGTTTGAATTCTGGTAATTCGATATGGATGTAGCGGCAGCCAGTTAAAATAGCCTACGAATAATTTGGAAATTTATGTGCCAAATGTACGAGGTAATTTTAATATGTAAATGTTTGAGTTTGAATAAATGCTNTGAATTACTGCTTCCACTAATTGATGAAGTGGAAATGTTTTTAAATAAACAATGTCAAAATTATTGCTTTCTATAGCCAAACAAATCCTGGATATTAAATTTGTGATTTTCGGTGTATTAAAGTTTGAATTCTGGTAATTCGATATGGATGTAGCGGCAGCCAGTTAAAATAGCCTACGAATAATTTCGAAATTTATGTGCCAAATGTACGAGGTAATTTTAATATGTAAATGTTTGAGTTTGAATAAATGATGCCGATAATTCGACAATTCTTTAGCGGTAATTTAAGTTTTTGAACGCCATTGTTCGTTTGTAAATTGGATATACATTTAGTAATTCAATATTTCCAAAAAAAATTGGATACCATCGAAGTAGTGGTATGTGTTGGCAACATCGCGTGTTTCAATAGCCACAACCTTTAACCTAAAATAAAACTTGAATCCACATCCAATTCAAGAAATTGACGATTTTGAGGAAGAACTACCCCGCGCTGTTCCGCTCAATTGGTTTGCGCTAACCTATATTCAACCAAATCAGATATTTAATAAAATGTGAATGTGACTTTTGTAAGGGCATCCTTCATAGTGCTGCCACCGTTTCGTATCTGGATACGGAATTTTTGTTTCGTTTCCGTATCCAATTTTATGGATACGAAAGTTTTCGTATCGTTTCCATATCCACGTGGATACCATACGGAATTATAATGGAAACGATACGATACAATACAAAAAGTTGCGATTGATTTTCTTGGTCGCTTAGAAGTTATAAAATGAGTTGAAAAAAGTGTTCGGCACCAATTTGCCCTATCCCTTCCTCTTCCCATCCCCATCTCAGAAATTATTTCAGAATTATCTCAGTAATTCAATTTGATAAAAATCAAAATAAATTTTTCGTTTCCGTTTTGTATATGTACCGTATCCGTATCGTTTCCGTTGCCCATTTTTCGTATCGCATCCGTATCTTACACCTTTCGTTTCGTGTCGTTTCCGTATCCAGTTGGATACGAAACGATACGATACGGTGGCAGCTCTAATCCTTCATGGTAAACAAAATTTACCTGTTAACTTTTGTAATTTATTATAGTTAATTGTAAAAGTAATTGATTAAACTTTTAGCTACCTTATAACTACACTGAAAGTGGAGAAACAAGGTGCAAAGATAGATAACTCATCATGTAAGTATTTTCCAAACACGCAAATAAAAGTCAAACACACAAATAAAAAGTAAAACACACAAATAAAAGTAAACTCACAAATAAAAGTTTGACACGAATAAAAGTCAAACACACAAATAAAAGTAAAACACACAAATAAAAGTAAAACACACGAATAAAAGTTAGACACACGACTAAAAGTCAAACACACAAATAAAGTAAAACACACAAATAAAAGTCCGACACGAATAACTCAGAAACACGAATAAAAGTCAAACACATAAACAAAAGTCAAACACTCAAACAAAAGTCAGACACAAATAAAAGTCAGACACATGAATAAAAGTCGGACACAAATAAAAGTCAGACACATGAATAAAAGTCGGACACAAATAAAAGTCAGACACACAAATAAAAGTCAGACACACGAATAAAAGTTTTTGATAAGTCACATAAAATGAGACACACGAATAAGAATTATCCACGCAAGCATAAAAATTGATATGTGTGTTAGAGTTGTTGTGCGTGTTAGGTGTTTATGAGTTTTGACATTAATCTCTCCCCCCTCCATACAATCTTGTGTATGGGGAATATCATACCCTAGGTTCCACTCATGCGCAACTGGAATGGTGACGAGCTCCGCAGAATTTTTTATTGGGAAAAAACACTATAGTCTACGCGTCACGTTTACAAATTAAAAAAATTAACTTGATGGGAACATGACCAAAATGGGCATTATCTGCATTTGCTAGAGATATTTAGAAAAAATTACATAAATAACTGCGAAAAAATTTCTTTTCGCAAATGCCATCTGAGGGTTCATGTAACTTTAGGAGATGCACTAGTCCAAAAGTTGAGCAAAGAATTCGAGCGTAAAAACGAGGTATGCTTTTATGCATACCATCCTTTAAACAAAATTGTTAGATCTTCAGCAAATAAAAATAGTTCTAAATCATAAAGTTGGTTATACCAGAGTAGCAACAATAATAAAAATTGTCGCGAGACGAAACTGCGTTTGGGCCCTAAAATTTGTATACCAAATTGATAAAATCACCACGTGATGTCATTTGTCGCCCTGTTGTCACGTTGCATGCATACGGTACATAAAAGGAAAGTTTTCGTCAAAATAAAGAACTCTACTTTGTTTTAGAGCTGCGCATGTTGCTTCTTGCAATGATAGTTTATTAATGGTTAATTTTAGAAATGTTTACACATAACACCTTTGTGTGAAAAAATTAAGTGTGGAATGAGTTTATATTATGTCTCTGAGAACTGAAAGTCCCCATTAAAGTGTGGTTATGTGAAAGGCATGCTGCTTAAATGTGTTGGCAAGAGGCAGAGATTTACAATAGAAGGTGTGACAACAGAAAAATTATTTACCTTATTAGAGCATGGAGTTTAGCCTGGGGAAACCAAACCAGTTAAGAGAAAGCAAATTGTGACAATAAGGGGTAGTGACATTAAACTAAAACCATTGTATTACTTTTCATATTGACATTTCTGATAAACATTACTTTAATTTTATAGCGTTTT
The DNA here is from genome assembly GCA_002738285.1 of Holacanthella duospinosa. Classification (NCBI taxonomy): domain Eukaryota; kingdom Metazoa; phylum Arthropoda; class Collembola; order Poduromorpha; family Neanuridae; genus Holacanthella; species Holacanthella duospinosa. The sequence continues at coordinate 24,468 of NIPM01001395.1, forward strand.
ATTCCTTAGTGCTTCTATTTTTAACCTAGTACACTTTCAATTTGAATGAGGATTTTTGAGAGATAGTCCTATACGACAGGTCGACAGGTAAAGCTCACATTATAAAACAAAACTAAGTCAAAACGATAAGTGTATTCATTCATTATACGGTAGGTTCAACTGCAACAAACGTGAGTAGACTGACTATGTGAGTTTAATATAGCAGGTTTCGTTACAGTTGTTCAATTTAGCATGCAAACTCCAATATTCCACGGAACACTGTTGGGTTCATTACAGATGGGATCTATTTTATCTCAATTATATACCCGGATTCCACTGTATTATGTATTTCCGTCGTTGTCCAACTAATAAAATTAAAACATTTTTAGCTAACACGCGTTTTGTTTAATAAAGTTTAAAACGCGTGACAAAACTGAGTGAAATAAATTCTCATAGTAACTGTTTTATAACAGAAATGGTGTACGCATTACCACACACCCAACTCGAAATCCAAGAAAACCACCGAATACAGAGCCGAGAGCTAATTGGCTGATATAAAATTCAAAAATGGATTCGCAGATCATATGAAAGACCGAAAAAATCCGCCTTTAGAATTGCTCTTGATCGAAAATGGCACCAGGAGTAAGATCAATTTCATCACCTCTCTTCAAGGTATTAAACCTACGGGTGCGGTAAAGAGAGATCCCTCAATATATCCACAATCCGAGTCCTTCCTCGTAAAAGGGGCCAGCAATCTGCATTCGCGAAGGCAGAAGGGCGGAATTTATGCATAGTTAAAGCATACGTCGTATACCCAACGAATAGCGATGCATATACTCCTATATCTGTCTT